>CAHIKZ030005434.1:1097500-1157500 GCA_903632075.3 Acanthosepion pharaonis | reverse complement strand
AAATGGGCATTCAATGCATAGATCTCTCCATGCACACCGTAAAGTCCATAACTAATAGAAAATAAAAATAGAATAAAATTCCAGTATTTGGGTTTTACAGAAAAACCGATATACTTCTCTTCTCTTTGTCTTTTTGTTTGATTCTTCCGTTACGTATCGTTTCCCTGGAAGACATTACCAACTGTGATTCTCTTTCGCTTCCTTTCCTTTTCAGTTCACAGCAAGGATCGTTCATTCACTATCTCCTCTCCGTTCTGCCATCCGATCAAAAAATTAGGCCTGTTACTCTTCATTACTCTCTGGCCATCTTGCCTTCACTAAATCCAATCAGTGTCAAATTCTCCGAGGCCTCTTTCCTCTTAGTCATAGAAATGTCCACTTCCTCTCTTTGATTCTAACTATAAACGTTCTTTTTGTTTCACATTTTCTTTGCTCACATAGTCAGCGCATGGTATTCTCAGCATACTTCTGTAGAGCCACATTTCCGTTAGCTCAAGTCTCCTCTTCATCTGTAAGCAGACTGTCCGTCATTCACAGACACTGATATTGCATAACAATTCAACATGGTTTTCTTTGTTTTTAACTCAATTTTCCTGTTTTTTAATGCTTTGCTTAGCTTTACGGAGTTACCTTTCGCTATTTCAATACCTGTTCGGATTTCAGTGTAACTTTTGTCATCCTCTGTAAAAAAATACTTCCCAGATATTTAAATGTTCGTACTTGCTTGATTTTGGCACCTTCACTTTATATTCACCTCTTTAGCCGTTTCTCTTATGTTGACAACCATACAGTCTGTATTCTTACAAATTATGTCTCTAAATATCTGATATCGTGTAAATGCCTAAAGACCCATCTTCGGGATGGTGGGCATTAATAGATTACATTCCTGTTGGATCTAAGGAAAGAATGAGGACATTCCGCTTCAGAAAAAAAATTCACCTGCATCGGATGACGGTCTTGCAGCAAGACGATAGAAATATGTTTGGAAGACATAAAACGATTACTTAACATTTGTATTTCATAAATAAACCCCTCGTCGACAGTTTTTGTCTGAACATTATAAGACATTTTATTTGTGTGATCTGATTTTTCGCCCGGCAAATTCCCTTGTGGTTTGTCTTTACCTCCCGTATTTCCTTGTCACTTTATGTTATAGGATATTGAAGAATTTTGACAAAAGAAAAATGTGGGACTTACTCTGAAGAAAACTACATGGACTCTCTTTCAACGTATGAGAGACCAAGGGTTAAGTCTACAACTCGCGTTCCTTTGATAAAAAAGTAATTTTTACTCAGACAGCTTCTTTCCCAGACCTGTTATTTTGTGGAAGAAACTCTGGGGAGAGTATTTTCCTGACGATTATAATCTCGGTAAACTGATATCTCTTCTACTCCTTGTGTGCGAATTTTTTGCTATTCCTCTCCAAGGCTGATTTTCAAGCAATGCAAAATGGCCTAGCCTGCATTGCTATTCAATACATAGCTGGATTCATGCATTTCCAAGGGCGTTATCGAGATATGAAAGAATCACACTCTAGCTGAATTTGAACTCTGGTTGGTGATTCCATTTTCAGCGTCGATAACCAACATATCTATCGAAAGTCACGCACAATGAATTAAGCACAGAATTCTGAAGTGTTTCCACCTAAACGGGAAAAGGTTTCAGCATTTAATCTGTACGTTATGTATTAACATTTAAAAGAAAGGTTATTGAAAGTGGTTACGAATTCGTATACTACGAACATATATGGAGTATTAAATGTATAATTCATGTACAGAGATTAAAATAGTTATGTAAATAGTGTAATTAGATGAGAAGATTGACTGCGAACGGATATTTTTTGCAATCTAAGTAATCAGTGTTTTATTGTCGCTGTTTTATTTTTTTCTTTCCTATTTTTTAAGAATAATTTCTAGGTGAATTCCTTTCTTGTCAACCTTTTTTTTTGTTGTTTTTCGTTTGCTTACTCTGAGGAAATCAAAGCATTTTCCTGCAGGTGTTCGATCGATCTGTAATTGGATACAGTCTTAGGATATCAATATTTAATAGATTGTTTAACTTCCTCGTTTTAAAATATTGTTTTATATTTTATTTATTTTTCTGCACAAGAAACCAACATTTCCAGATCTTTCTACTTCTATATTCCGTGTCCTTTCGGGACGTTGACGATCATGACTCTCCACATTTTTCTGTTCTTTGTAGCTCTTAATAAATTTTATTTTATCTTTTTATTTTTTTTAAATCTTGTTCTGCCATCCATTTACTCAAGCTCAATAGATATGTCATGCATTGTTTTCCAAGCCCCCTTTTATGCGTCCTAGAAACTTCAAGTCTCTTCCTGGTGTTAAATATACGTGTCTTTATTTTTTGTTTCCATTTTCTCTAAAACCTTATCATATATCTCATTTTCCGTTCATGGTATTCTCAGCATCTTTCAGTAGAAATACATTTCTGTAGCCTCAAATCTCTTTCTTCATCTCGGACTAGATTATCCTATATTAACTGCCATATATGACTTTTTCTTTGTTTCTAAAGAAATTTTCCTGTTTCTTAATACATTGCTTAGTTTCTTTCCTGCAACTTCGGCTATTTCATGCGTTGAACCTCCCGTCTTTTGTTTAAACACTTCCCAGATATTTAAACAATGGAAACTAAAAAGACACTTGTACTTCTATGTGCCGTTGTTGATAAATGCTCTTCACGATTTCCTGTCCTTTGAAGTTTTCAGAGAAAATGGAAACAAAAAAGATATTTATTTTTAGAATCAGAAAGAGACAGTTGAAATTTATAGGGCTCATAATAAGAAAAGAGTGCATGGAAAGTCTGATACTCAGAGGGCAGATTGACGGCGAGAAGAAGGGAGGATAACAGCGTATAACTTAACTAGCGAGCTTGTGCAAAAAGATGGCAGAACACGGTTTAGGAAACATAATAAAAAACAGTATAAACTAAGAGCTACAAAGGACAGGAAATTGCGGAGGGCCGTCATCGTCACGGCAAATAAAACAAGAATCATTACGCGATAATGAGACGCCCAAGTTTTAGATACATGAAAGCAACGGTCAAATATTGTGTGTATATGATTGAGAAATAATGCATAGGTGTCTAGTAAAAGAATTTGTATGTACTGTCAGTACCATTTTCAAGTCATACGTTTCTCTTGATTTGCACAGACGACTAAGTCCACAAAGAGATAAATGAAAGAAAAGAAAATTGAAAACTGATTGATTCTATGCTTTTTTAAGCAAATGATGCTGCGTGTTATTTTGGTCAGAGGAACTGATCGCCAAAAACATAAATACATTGAAATTGAGCCAAATGAAAGCTCATTCCTCTGACCAATGGTAGATGTCTTTGATTTAACGAGCAAGAAAATGAAAAAACAAATTAGAATTATTTTTAGTGATTTTTAGTCATCTGCAATTGAAGTATACACTGACGTGCCAAAAGTCACGAGTTAGTTGTATATGATAGTAATGGTAGGTTGTACCACTGTAGGTGGACATGAAAAAATACTCAAATATATCAGCTGTGCTCTGACATCTGGTGATTCATTATGAGTTAGGCTACTCACGGCAAAGCGACTCGAATTACCGAATTTCGAACGAAGTATGGTAATAAGTGATATAGCAATGAAATATTTATTTATCTTTTAATTTGCTGGAACATTTGACATCGTTAAACAAAGAACTGTGCCAAATAACAGAAAGCTCATCACTTGACGACGCACAGCAACAAATAAATGAACAGCGCGTGTGACTCGAATAAAAGGTGATGACACCATCAAGAACATGGGTAAAAATGACCCACCACAATTTTTCTTTTGTAGTTCTTACTAAGACTTGTTTTTTCACCATCGATGCCTTTTCGTTTCCTGCCATCCATTTACATAAGATTGTTAGGAAGTTTAAATTCCATTCTACTCTGTTCCTCTTACCTTCAATACTCCCTGTGAGTGTCAGATTCGCCAAACTATCTTATTGGGTTACCTAATTAGTATATTCATTTTATTGCTACAAGAAGTCTTTTTTACATTTGAATGTCTTCTTTCATGTCTCCCAGAAAATCCCCATTTCTCAACAAGGAATTACTCTCCGTGTATTTTGCAGTCTACCAGTGTTTTTAGGACAACTCCCTTAAGAAATGGAAACAGACATTAAGATGGTTCATAAATAATTCCTGCTTTGAGGAACCATTTCTAATGACGATTGCATCATCCTAAGTATTAATCATACGTGACATTTAAGAATGAATTTGGTGTACCCTAAAATACTACAATGTTTAATGCGAATGTCAGTGGATTGGCAAGAATAACTTTCCAACATTGACCCCAAAAATAAGTTACACTGAATGTGCGTGTGGTGCTATTGTCGAAGTATAATTCATTTAGAGCACTTAAGATGCAACGAGTCACTAAATACGCATTTTTAGGTCCAACAGCTGCAATGTGTCCATCAAGGTTTAGTCGAAATCGTCCTTCAATCGTCAGTAGGAAAAAATATGGTGTTCTCTTCGGTGATAAAGAACGGCTGTGTACAGCAAGATTAAGACAGGAAAATATTGAATGTCGGTTGATCTGTTCCAATCTACTGGCTATAATCACCTCAGTTTGCCATAACCGTTCATTCCCTTTCTCGATCGCTGCAAGACACATTGATGAGGAAAACTTTCTCCCGGATTCAAGAATTTGTCCAAAACGTTTTTTTTTTCATCAAAACCTGCGAAATTTTACTCGAAAATAATCGAAGAATTTGCGGATTATTTTCCAGAAGCCATAGCAAATAATGGTTAATATATAAGTGAATGAAATGTAATTATGCAGTAAATGTAATGCAATGTCAATCGTTATCTTCTATCTTCTTAATTTTTCTTATTTCATTGTCCTCTCTCTTTAATAGTAGTTTTTTTTCATATTCTCTAACACTCAGTAACCTATTGTGTCCTAGTGGCTTTATTACTTTGAATGAAGGTGAAGTGATTTAAAAAATGCATTTTATTTTTCGAGAAATAAAGTTTAAAACAAAAGTGAAAATGGTATTGTGATATTGTAATAGATAGATATGAATACATTAAGATAATCACGTAAACACGCATACAGAGAGAGAGAGAGACAGACAGACAGAGAGAGAGAGAGAGAATGTGTGTGTGTGTGTTCCCCGAAAATTGACATAATATTGTCGTCTCATATCAGAAATGATCTCAATTTTAATCAAAATTTGTAAAACCTACCTCGTTGACCATGCAAACTTATCTCAATAAGAATCTACCAGGAAGATGATCAGGCGTGCCATTATTAATGACAATATGATGTAGAAATGGCCACAACGTTCACCTGAATTGACACGTTGTGATTTATCTATGGCGCTATGTGAAATGGTAGGTCTATTTCTACAAGGCTACAGGAACTTACAGAATCGCTGAGGCGCTGGAGAAGGTTACGCGATGTGTTTGGTAGGAGCTGGACGACCGACTTAACGTGAGTCATGTCACAACTTTAACAAATAAATATTTTATTGTTTAACATGAAGCCTATTTAATTTTGTTTGTCTGTAAAACGTAGTTACTTACATATTCAAATTTTATGTCAATTTTTTGTGGGGACATCATATATATATATATATATATATATATATATATATATATGTATGGATTTATGCATAATTTTTAATCAGACTCTGAAGCATAATTTGATCATAAGTGATGGAACATTGTGTCTAACAATGACAGAAAATAATCTAGCCTTTCAGGCACCATTGTCTTGTTCTAATTTCAGAGACATGTACAATGCAAATGTTGATCAAGAATGGTAAAGAACAAATATGTCTACTTATATTCTTCATAGAAGTTATTAATTTCACTGGCTGATTCTGACATCGATAAATAAATGGCACTAAACGTATCATCTTTTATAATTGAAACAAGTGACTGAGATGGGAAGAGGAGAATCGAAGAGCTAAATCTTTTAATTAATACGTGTAGTTGCTATTCTGAGAGCAGCGCTCATGATAAGCTTGCTGTAAACAAGCGCTTACGGCTATCAGTAGAGATAGTTTCCATCTCCCGGGGGATGGGGGCGCTGCTCACTTCCAAAGTACCTGGGAACTAAAAGCTTAGAAAAGAATTCAGGAAAAATATACATGTGCCTCATACATTAGCGGCACAGTAGGGGTTGCTGGGTGTGGATTTTTAGCACCCGCACTTTTCCCAGAACTGAAAACTAAAAGAAAGACTTTTTTTTTTTTTTTTTTTTGGTCTCAATCTATATTTAGTTCGTTAGTTGATTTTTTTAGCGGCATATCAACACCCCCATGGTTTATTTTAATGCGTCAATCTATATATTTTGAACAAAATTTTATGGCTTTAACCCAATATATTTTGAACGCAATCATATGCCTTCAACTATAAATCAAATGTATCGTTGGCCATTTTGCTTTAAAATGCATTTTTGCTAATTCTACTATAAAATGAATTGCTGGTCATTTTGCTTTAAAATGCATTTTTGCTAATTCTACTATAAAATGAATTGCTGGTCATTTTGCTTCAAAATGCATTTTTGCTAATTCTACTATAAAATGAATTGCTGGTCATTTTGCTTTAAAATGCATTTTTGCTAATTCTACTATAAAATGAATTGCTGGTCATTTTGCTTTAAAATGCATTTTTGCTAATTCTACTATAAAATGTATTGCTGGTCATTTTGCTTTAAAAATGTATTATTGGTAATTTTACTATAAATATGTTTTGTTCGGAAAGTTTTTACATAAAAATGTATTGCTGGTATTTTTACTATAAAAATGTGTTTTTATATTTTCATACTGTTTTGTTTTTGTTTGAGGGTTCACTATTTGCCAATATCTGAGGCTTTAACAGGTGCTACGATCCTGGATCAGGATGGACCTGGGGACAACAGCAATTATGAGTTGGTCCCACGCTCCTCAAAACCTTTACCCTCCCAATCACAGGAATTGCTGCCGGGTGTAGTTTATCATTATACCCACGACGTAGTACTATTTGGGATGGGCTGTAGCATTTGTCTACAGTCGTTACTGCCAATAATTTTTATAATAAGTTAAAAAATCTATAGTTCGGCACCAATATGACTTAAAAAATAGTTATACGTTGTTTCGTTAAATGACATTTCCTCATAACGTTAATAAATAAAACAAAATAGAATAAAACAAAATCATAAATGATGACTTTAACAATACTAAATACCGTGTGGATTTCATCACGGGTCATTCTGTTACCAAAAAATCAAATATCTCTTTTTCTTGTGTACGTGTCAAATCAGAACATGCTGAGTGGTATTATTTGTCTGAAATTATTACTGCCAATAATGTTCAAAATAATTTATAAAACTTAATCTCTTTTTTTTCAAACCATTAGCTTCTAAAACTTCTATATAAGTCTTATATGAGGATAAATCTGTATAAATCTATAAAAAAGTACGAACGTACAGCAAAAAAATATGTAATGAAATTCAAAACAAAAAATTCATTGTTATGTCAAACAGATTTAAATAAAAATGCTCATTTTATGAGTGGATTAGATAAAAATAATTTTTAAAACTTAATATTTAATATCTGATTTAGTAAACTTTATAAAGATTTAGTAGCACCATGCCTCTTCATTATTTTTGTGACGTCAACGAACACCCATTACTACTTTTGTAATGCCAACGAATACTCGTTGTCACTTTCGTAATGGTTATTGTAGTAGATACTTTGTAATCGCAGATACCACTATAGTACGCCGTTGAAACTTACTGGTGTCGGACGCTTTCAGATATCACTAGCACTAATAGTAATTGCTCGCTAATAATTCGTATAATGATCCGAATAGAGAAATAGTATAGTGAATAGAGTAGAGAATAGCGGTCCGTATAGTATAGAGGATAGACTAGAAATAGTGATTCGATTAGTAATAGAGGATAGACTAGAAATGCAGATCCGAATAGTAATATAAGATAGACTAGGAATAACGATCGTTAGTCGTCAGCTACTTTCTACTATGGTCACGTGGTCTACATTATTCAATAATGAGATCGCCTGTGTTTGCTCACTGAAGATCTATGCTCAAACTCAAATGTCGGCAGAGACACTTTATTCCTATATAACAGTTTTCAAGCATGACTAGTTCCCAATATTAATCAGAACCCGTTATATTGTCATATATTAAGTTCAGTCAAAAAAAAAAAACTTACGTTTATTTTATCAACTTCATTGTTCACAAAATAAAGTACAATTACATGTTATTCAATTATATATTCCCCATTATTTGTAATAACTTGTGTCAATTATCTGGCTGTATTTCGATACCTTTAATGTGCGAAAGTCAGGTTTCGTGATATAGAGACCTTCTATGAATCTAATTTGAAATATCAACACTTTAAAAGAATGCTGAAAGTTAGAACAACTGCAGTGTTTAAGACAGCGTTTCTCGCCCTTTGGGTACCTTTGAAATGGTTTTCATGTCTCAGAGGAACTCTGCACAGAAATGATTATATACCATTATTAATATCTATCTCTGTTATATTTTATTATAAATACCAAGGATTTTCCAACAATATGCCGTACGTGTAGAACAAAATTATGAATATAAGACTAAACAAACTATAAAATATATAAGCGTATTTACCACTGTTTCTCTCGGAGTCCTTAGCAGCCATTCGCGGGCCTCTCTTGGGGAACCCTAGTGTTTCCAGGAATAACTGGTTTAGTGTCATAATGTGTTTAAGCGAGGTTTCGTGATGTACATATCGGCCGTTTTATTCGGGTACATAAAAACTAATTCAAACGTCTAATAAATAAAACATTGCCCAGGGGAAAAAGAGAAAAGAAAGTAAAAACAAAGAACAAACTAGCAGAATCTAATAAATACGTGAAAACTACGACCTGTTTTGTCCTTAGTATTGTTAGCGTCGTTGCCATTCAAAATGTCATTTTGGACGGCGACTTCGGAAACTCTCAGTGCCAACAGATAGTGCCAAACTGATCAGTATACAAAAAGCCGGATAAAGATGTCAGTCTTTGACTTTGAAGACCAAACGATTTCGATCGGGTGTCAATTGACTCCTTTCAAATCTAATGATCTTTATTATTATTGTTCCTATATATAACACCAAATATTGGAGGAAACGTGTTGGCAGGATAACCTGCCCTAATCAAGGTTAGATGGTGTTAGCACGAAAATCTGTTTATTCTTTAAAAATCACACATTTTAAATAAGTTCGAAACACATTGTTAAAACAGTTCACATCATAGGTTTCTTTTTATGACATACCCTTTTAGAAAAAACTGCTAATGTTACCCTCCATCACCCTTTCCTCTCTCTCTCTCACACATACACACACACACACACACAGAGTCTTAGTTAATTCCCCTTGATAACTCAACTTTCCAACAATGAACAAAAACTTGTTGAATTATCAAGCGGAGTTTACTAAACCTGAGATACCAAAAGGCAAGACAGATGGAATTAGAACAATATAAAGGGTTCGATTCAAAATTACAATAAATATCACCTGAAGAATACCGGAGCGTACAACGACCGAAACGTCGTAAATATGGTAATAAAGATAAGGGAAACAGCCCGAACACTGTAAATATTGTAAATAAATAAATACATGTTAGTTAATTTTGGGCGTAGCATATTGTGGGATAATGGGGATGATAAGGCCAGATTATCTCATCAGCGTTTGATGCGACTGAGTAAATCCGTTTTCATTCCATGAAAACAGACAGATGTCTGTTGTTAAGGAACAAAAACAGAATAACGATGTTGAGTTTTTTTTTTTTTACTTTTATCATTGTTGACTAAGAGGAAAATGAAAGTTTGTTTTCGCATTCTGGCAATTCAGGAAAAGATGAATACACACACACAAACAAACACACACACATACATACATATATATATATATATATATATATATATATATATATATATATATATGTGTATAAAGAGTACTGAAAAGTGCTCGGTTCAAGTCACATCCCCAAATCAATATAAAAATTAAAACATTTTTTCAATCATTTCACAATAAGCAAGGCAATAAAGCCACTAGGACACATGGGTTTACTGAGAGTGAAAGAAACTAAGTAAATGCTATTGATATATGGTTGTTTTTTTGTTGGTTATTTAATACCAGAAAATAGATTTATTTTTTTATTTTTTATAGATAATAATGAGAACCCGACTGAAATTGGAATTCGGCTCCCCGATTTCAAATTCTGAGGCATTTATCCATGACAACACTCGCACACCCAACTATTAGAAAAATGGAAAATAAAAGTATATATTTAATATATGTATTCACCTGATTGGCTTAAAATGATTGATCAGGGTTGACACCCCGTTAAACCAAATCTAGCGAAACCAAATCCATCGAGATACTGACCGTTGCTTAACTTCGGTGATCGTAAGAGAACCTGTTTTTCAACGTGATACAGCTGCAAGACAAATGTAATAAAAAATATCAATAAAAGAACAAGTTTTATAAAGACGGAGGATGATCTTGATGTTACATTAATTCTAAAGATCAAAACTGACAAGGACGACTGCATTGAATATGTGGAATATCACATATGTTTCATATCTGTAGGTTATTCTTGATCAGACCAGAACATTGTCATTACCCTTACCCCTTATGTATACAATGAAGGGAAATAAAACTGAAACAATTTATATTAACCTGTTTATATGGTAAATGCATAGAACTGATCATTAGATATTCAAATAAAATTTTAAAACATCTGCCATTATTTACATTATTCAGACTATTGTCCTCATCTCTGTGCCATATGTATTACAACATTTGGGCCGTTGTACGCTCCAGCCTTCTTCAGTTGGTTGGAATGTCGAACTTAAACCTTTATTTCGCTCACTGGGGTAGGCTGTTCTAGTTCCACGTGCTATGTTTAATGGATGTTAGTTATCAGTTATCTCCTGTTAATTACCCTCTGTACAAAAATGACAAGTACAAAAATTAAATAGATTGAAAGATCAGAAGTTGACGTATAAGGTCCATCACCTACCAGTGAAAGCAGTAGTCAACACCAGCCAATATCAGCTGAGTGCCTCTGGGGAGTCAGTATTGAATAAGGATCTCAACTTCGCCACAACCTTCAGGCGAGTGCGATTCTTGGACATCATTGCCAGAGTCGAGAAAGTGGCCTTGAACATCCCTCAGGCACGGGGGGATGAACTGAGATGAAAGGTGAGACAGACCTTGGAGAAGGCCAAGCCTCACAGCTCTAACATAAAACTGGAGAGTCTGGCGATCGGATTCTAAGCCAACACACACTGTATGTCTAAGCTTTAGATTGTATCCCATACTAGGATTAGATTCAATGTGCCAAGAAGTATCATTCCATAAAGTTGTACACATGTTAATTTTGTTCTATGTGAACTGTTTGAATATGTTAGATCTTTAACTTCGAGATATTGGTTGGCTTAATACAGTCGTTCCTAACAAATCGTGTAATTAAGGTCGTGTTGAACGGACACGTTTCTAGATCATTTCATATTAATACAGGTGTGAACTGAGCTCTATCATTGGACCTACGCTGTTTCTGATCTTCATCAAAGGCTTTCCGGATATCGTCAGTTCCCAAATAGGTATTTATGCAAATGATAGGCCTATGTACTCCTGTCTTCGTAGCAAGTCCGTCAGATCCGACAAAATATGGCAACTGTTCTAGGAAATGGCCTCTAATTAGTGGTTAACTGGGGTAAGGAATGTTTTGTAAATCTTAACGCCTCCAAAACGAAAATGGTCTAATCACCACAGAATGTTTTTCTGTCTGACATCGGTGTGGCTGATATTAAACAGTAGGAGAGCAACACATTGTACCTTTTGGGTCTCACGTTTTCCACTGACATAAAGAGGAGTGATTATATTGAATCAGTTGCTACGCCTACTGCAGGAAAGTTGGTTCACTGTGTTGTGCCAGACAATTATTCTTGGCAGAATCCATCTTGCACATTTATAAATCTACCATTCGTCCGTGCATTAAATATTTCTCTCATATCAGGTCTACATATTACGGGCTCCTTGTCAAAATTCAAAGGATGGTCAAAGGATGTTATGGATCCTGACTTGGCATCTCAGTTTTTCTCATCAGAATCCATTTTGCATATTTATAAATCTATCATCTATCATCTATTCATGAACTGAATATTACTGCCATATCTGCTTTGGTGTTCCTACGATCCCCTCTATAGATTCTTAACAAAATTCAAAGGAAGTTCTGCAATGTTATCGATCCTGACCTGGCATCTCAATTTTTCTCTTCAGAATCCATTTTGCATATTTATAAATCTATCCAGGTACTGAATACTGCTGCCGTATCTGCTATGGTGTTCCTACGATCTATCTCTAGATTCTTAACAAAATTCAAAGGAGGATCTGTAATGTTATCGATCCTGACCTGGAATCTCCACTTCAGTCACTTTCTCATCGACGTGAAATGGCTTCCGTCAATTTTTTCTGGAAATATTTCCAGAGCTACTGTTCTGATGAGCCTTTTTACCTCGTGACTCGACCTCATCAATTCAACTGTGCTAATAGATTGGCAAGCGTCTCTTCTATTCTAAGAGCTTCTTTTCTCGCATTTCTCGACTGCGTAACTCCCTTCCGATTTCTTGTTTCTCTGTCATATACAATTTTCAGAATTTTAAATCGATGTCAATCGCCATCTTCTGTCTTCCTGAACCATATTCCTTTAGTCTCTTTTTCCTCACTCCTGACTAAAGTCTTCTCTTTCATTCACTGTAATCTACTACGTCTTAATAGCATTATGGTCTGTATTTCTGTTGAAATGACTTAAAAAACAAAAAGAAGTTGCTGCTATATATAGGACGTGAAGCGTCGGTGTTACTCCAACATGACAGGAATCAAATGAACCCACCTAGCCAATAATTTAGACGGTCACGTACTGTGTATGCTCACCAAAATCGACTGATTTTATAGGTATCAATAGGAGAATATATAGCGTCCACAGTACAGATCAAAACCAAAGTGATAGTCCCCAACCAACAACCAACCAATCAGAAATCTCAACAATGACAGTTGGGAATCGCTTGCTTGCAGAATGGCAACAGGCAAGTAAGCCTCGGGACAGACTTCCACTTACGACACAAAAGCTTCATGTTCGTATCTTCGATCACTTGTGGGCTCCTTAAAGTTCAATTATATGAGAATACTCTTTGTGTCTCATGTTGACGTGGAGAGAAAATCATTTCCAGTGTTCAAAGTGTGTGCAAATATTACATAAAAGATGATGTCTGTGTGTATGTGTCTCTCCCTTTAGACGTTGTGTGTATTAATATTACGTACAATTTGTCTGAAAATATGTTTGCAAATATGTCGTGCAATTGTTTGCATTTATGCGCTTGTATGTATGCAATTTTATTAAAATTATCATATCAAATAATATTTGCATCATATATATCTACCAATACATCACATCTTTCCAACTTTCTATTTTAATAAAGATCCAGTTTGCATTTTCATTTTATATATTAAATTAAAAACGATGAACATTTTTTTTTTTTTTTGTTATTCTGTACAAAATTAGCCTTTGTGATTTTTATAAAAATGCGATTCTTTTGTTGATTGGATTTTATAATGAAATTAAATAATTAATCAAACATAATAATTTTTTGCCCGGAAAGTGGTAACCGTATCAGTATTTTGACCACAGTAAATTGAAATAAGCAATGTTGACCTTTTCGTAAGGTGCTGAACTGCTATGTAATCCAACCAATCCTCAGTCTTGCTCTGATGCTGGACAATTTCTTGTCAGATACAAGGAGACTTGAGGCAACAGAGACATGTTTCTACAGAAAGATGCTTAGAAGGCCACGGAAAAATATGAGCAAGGAATGTTTTTTATATGAAAACAGAAACGAAAAGTAGATTTATACGTAGTATCATAAAAAGAAAAAAATTCTGGCAAGCATAATTAAGAAAGACGCCATGGAGAATTTGACACTCACAGGACATATTGAAGGTTAAAAGGAGCATAGGAAATCGGCGAGTAACCAAATTAAAGAGCCTGTGTAAATTGATGGCGGAAGAGGTACTGGGAAGATAGCATGGAGATAAATATTAACGAAAGCTATCAATAATAGGAAATTGTGGAGAGACATGATCGTCCACGTTGTTTTTATTAGAATGTCTGTATTATTATATCCGTACTGTGTACAATTTCCCTTTTGGCTACATTTCTTTTTTGTTGATCTTTTTTCTCTGGAGTTGTCTTTCTCTTTTTTTTTTTTTGCCTTTATTATTTTCGTTCATTATTAATCGAACACTGTTTTGTATCAATGACCATTTTGTATCAAACTTTCTCCAATTAACGCTGAAGCATTTCAGTTTTTATGAGCGCACGAAAATCGATATCTTCCCGAATTATACTGCGGGGTATTTTAAAATAAGCCAGCCACAACGGCTCCCATGCACCAGAACTGAAAACTGGTAAATCACTTGGTGGGAAACATCACTACTGCCCTCCCATGTTCATCTCATTTTTCCACCAGAATTGTTTTAGTCTTTTTTTTCAGTTTTCTCCACGCTCATTGGTTCTGGCTTGCGCAAAATCTGCTCACCATGAAATCTTCCATATATATATATTTTTTTTTTAGTGACTGATATGAATCCCTTGGTTCTTCACGAAATACGAACTGGCGTCTAAAGTTTGGGCAAGCGTTTGTTTGTTGCCTTCTTTCTGCAGTTTGTTCGTTCATTCACTTGTAAAACTTTTATAATGTGAGAACAGTTCAATGGTTTTAGCCCATTGTCTTTCTTTTTCTTTATTTTGGCGTAATTCGCTCCATTTCAACTGTTTTTTTTTTCTTTCTACTTCCCTTCTATCTTCCCATTTCTTTCTTTTCTAAATTTGTCCTTCTTTAACATTTTTCTAAGTATTTCCCTTTACTTTTATATTATTGTATGGCTTCCTTCCCTCGCTGTAATTTCAATCAAGTTCTTCCAATTTGCTCCTTTTTTTTTT
Source organism: Acanthosepion pharaonis (assembly GCA_903632075.3). NCBI lineage: Eukaryota > Metazoa > Mollusca > Cephalopoda > Sepiida > Sepiidae > Acanthosepion > Acanthosepion pharaonis. Next base: position 1,142,486 of record CAHIKZ030005434.1, on the reverse strand, counting down.
CGTGCGCATGCGTGTCCCATCCTTTACCACATTTTCTCCTTTAATGGCATCTCTCTCAAATCAAGCATTTTCTTTTTATTTTCTTTCTTTATATTTTCGAATCTATTTCCCGATTGAACCCGTCTTTTCTTAAGTTTCAGTATTTTTACATTCGTATATTTCTTACATTACCTTGCCAAACGTATATGCCATCAACATTTACATATTCACACTTCCTCTTAACTAATACAGAACCATGTCTCGCGCGAACGTTCCCATACTTACATTTACCAGCGTCTCAACTCTCATGTTTCACCGCCATTGAACTTTCAAGGCTTCTTTTCATCATCATTCATAGAAAGCTGCTTTGTTTAGATTTCTTTTCTTTTTCTGTTCCTTACTGAGTTTTTCTCTTCGATATTATTGCTTAGCCAGCATAAACCTACATTCCTGAACTCTTGCTTCCATGAAAACTCACGGCGCAACCCAAACCATTTTGATACATTAAGGCAATCCTGTGGTCTAGGAAATGATGATTCTCTCCAAGTAACGTAGCTTCCCTCTGTATTTTGTTAATCATTTCACCCCGAGCAAGGCAATGCAGCCACTAAGGCACAAGAGAGTTACTGAATGTTTGAGAATATGAGAAATAAAAAAAAACCGGAATTGAGAATAAAACGATTGACATCACATTCAAATTTTTGAAGACCATAGTTTTGCAAGAAGGCAAAAGAGAATTCCACAAGTGAGAAGTGCGAGAGAAGAAACTGTTAGCATAAAACTTACGTTTACATCTACTCTTTTTGAATTGTAAAAATGATAAGATCTTGGCTCAAATCTAGTAATTTTCTACAAATATTTTAATGGCAATTGTTCTGACGACCTATTCTCCTTAGTGCCTCGACTAGACGAATTTAGGCGCGCTACTAGATTGGTAGCAAAACTTCATCGTTTTACTCTTGAACTAGATGCAACCGTCTGTTCTATTCTAATAGTTTCCTTCTCGCTTGTTGAACTCCCTTCTATTTTTTTACTTCCATACCACCTACAATCTTCAAAAAATTTAAAAGCATCTTCAATTGTCATTTTCTGTTTTCCTGACCACATTCCTTTATTATCTTTTTCGTCACTTCAAATCACTAAAATCATTCCGTTATCTTTCACTCCCTGTAACCCCCTGCGTGCTGGTGGAAGTATCACCTTGCTCGGGGTGAAAGTAAACGCCATCTTGTTATTAATTCCCAAGAAGTTATTTACTTATATAAATTTATCATTTATGGCTTTATTTAGGATATATTTTTAACATGATTATTATTATTTTAAGTATTTCAGATCTGCTGTTTGATACCACATGTTTTCCTTAAGAATATCATCGAGCAAATTACATCGAGATTTTTATCTGGTTATGTTAAGGTTACTTATGATTGCAAACTTTTGTATCTCTGGTAGTGAGGTGTTTCATGGTCTTTATCCTTTTCATTTCATTTTGCATTAGTAAGGAGGATGTCACACTCAAACAGGTTCTTGCCGAGTACTACTTCATAAAAAAGACTCCCGAGTGGATGCTTCCCCGATCACTACACTCTTAACCTTTTCAAGTATAGGGCCAACCATCCTACAAAGCCTCTTAACCTATACTTACTTTCTCCTCTCGTCCATACAATTACCACATTCAGTAACGCTCAAACATTTGACATTGCATTGAGTGAACATGTAGGGAAAAACGTATCAGCATTTTTAACGAATCCAAATGTACCTCTTATTACTGTAAAAATAATTATTTTTAAATGAAACATTCTTCTAGTTTATCTTTCCAGCTCATTATATTCTGAAATTTCCTCAAATTCTTTTGCTGGTAGGTTTTATCAGATGGACTGGACATGTATGTTATGTGAGATAGAATTTCTTGCAAGACAGTTGCTGGTTTGCGCGAGAGTTAAGATCGTAGATATAGGTCATATTTGCAAGAGAGTTAGAAAGATAAACAAAAAATATTAGTAGTAGTAGTACTAGTAGTAGAATAAGAAATAAGTTATCCAATTTGAATTTTCTTATGGACCTTCATTTTTAAGTTAATTGTTGAAAAAGCTCAAGGCGATTTCTACAACAATAAAAGTATCCGTAGAAACACTCGTATCGCGTTATTAATTTATTAATATTTGAGCTTTACCATGTCAACAAGAGTGAAATTGACAATTTTCACAGAAACAGACTTTAAATACTTCTTTCTTCCTATGTTTCTTTCTCAATAAAACCAAATATAGTCTTTCATATGTGCTTCCACGCAATCAAAATGGAATAGTCCATTATTTTTTAGGTATTAGCAGGATACGTTAAAAAACTTCTACCCCCGCCTTCTTTCTTTCATTCATTTTCTCACTGAAACCAAGTAGCTTCTCTGATATATTATTTCCGTCTTTTCCCGCTGTCAAAACGGAATAGTTCATTATTTTATTAGGTATTTACAGGATGTAATGGCCATTCAAACTAATCAACTAACGAATGGGGGTGGAGAGGGACAAACAGAATTATAGTAGGATTATTATTATTATTATTAACTTTTTTTATTCTTCTTAATTCAATACATTCCCTTGGCCGGGGTGTTGGGTATCCACTCGGTGAGTAAATCACTGTCTCGAGTGGTATACACATTCTGATATTTACCGGTCAGAGGGATCCGTCCCTGCTCTGGTAGTATCACAGCTATGACTAGCCTGATCGAGCTATGAACAACTAAGACCAGCGGCCCGAGTGCAGACACTCGGTTCCCTACGTTAAAAACTGACCTTGTGTCACAACCTGACTGAGTTTGGGGGAGGATCAAGTAAATACATACATTCCTTTGTCGGGTTGCTTCCCGACACTTTGGGCCAAGGTAAGGATTTAAATATATGCATTTCGCTTGCAAAAACTCTGATGTTAGTGATGATTAATATCTACATAATCCATATGTTCTTTACCTTGATAATACTCTCTTCACTCGATGAGTAGGTCCACACAGTGCCTTCTCGTTATCTCTTGTAAACAGAGAATACCAGAAATCTTGTTTATGTGCTTGTTTGTACGTTTTTGATCGTACCCAGGGTACCCATTATTATAGCTATAACAACAATGTTAAATTTCGTTATATTTACTTATTTTGTCATATTCTTTAACAAATATATTTTTATCATTCAAATCCTACCAAAATGTCAATTTGCTGTTTTCCTGAATATTAGCAACAAATTTTCATTAAGTTTTCCTTTTCTATGCTTCTATTGATTATTTTATTCAAGTGAAAACATTTTTTTTTTGTTCTATTAAATCTGTATGGATAGTGATAACAGCCTGTGAATAAAAATGCTGAAAAAATATTATGTAAGGCGGGTTTTAAGGCTTAGATAACAAACGAGGGTTATAAAGCATTTGGAAAAAAGGAGGTGAACAGTATTAAGAAGTATATTAACATTAAACTTGTTTTTAGTTTCTAAATAAATATTTAGAAAAAAAAGAAAGAATGCTACCCATAATAAGCGATTAGAGGGTAATCAAAAAAAGTGATCTAGATAAAGTGATGATTATCGACTCTGAAAACGGAATATGAACGCTAGGATCGAATTCCAACTGAGGTTATTTGCGTTCACTTGGTCTGGGGAAGTTATGAGGCTCTTTACAGTCTCTCCCTGTGCCAGACAGTGAAAGGTTACGTTTCGCAGTCACAATTTCATATTTTAGCAGTCGGAATTTTCAAGTAAATTAAGGAGCACTGCATGTAATTATATATATATATATATATATATATATATATATATATATATATATATATATATATATATATATATCAAAGTGAACATAAAGTCAACACTTAGAGGCTCTAAGTGTTTGTCTTCTATGTTCACTTTTATATTACACGATCTATCTCTGATATTGAGCACTTTAGCCCATAAATATAGCACATCTTAAGACTATATTTCTTCCTACATACATACATACATATATATATATATATATATATATACGTACATTAGTACGACTTTATTGTATAAATAAATATTCTATTTTGGGATTTTTTTTTAATGTTTTAGCCCTTTCATCATTCAATCTCGTTATGCAGACGATATGATTTAATACTGGTACATAATGATTTCTTTTAATCGTTTATTTAGTGTAAGATTAGCAATACTAGTAAAATTCGATCAACAAAATTGTATCACAATTTTGAAATAGTGTGCCCAACGGCAAAGCAAAATGATTCCCTAGAGCAATGGATTTTAAATCTTTTATGACTAAGATATTGCTAGATGAAAGATATCAACATTTTTACACACGAGTTTAATTTAAATTTCACTGCATTTTTAGAACTGCTTTTGTTTTAGTCGAAAATTCCATTAAGTCGAGCTGTTTATGTAATATAATTATTTAAAAAATATTATAGTTCAAACAATTTGTAATAAATAATATCAGAAAAATACACAATTTTAGAGGAGATACGGATTCAAAAATTACTTTCAAGGGAATGATTTGTTTAAAAATATACATGGTTATTTTTTTTTACTTGATATCACTGCGCGCATGGAAAGTGTCCTTAAGCCTCTTCGCGAAACCAATTATTCTTTGATAACACATGCGACTCTGAACCGGCTCCTGTGATGTATCCCTCATCCCCAGGCAGGGTCTTCTCAGTCGGTATCGATAATTTAAAGAAAAAAAAAGCAATGAATATATTTTAAAAGTGAAGATATTTCTTCTTTTTTTTTTCAAGGAATGCAGTAATATCTTAGATTTGTACAACGCTTTTTTCTCTTTTAAAAAAATTCTATCAGTAAAACGTATTCTCTATTTGCGTTAGAATCTTATCTGAAATCTTTTTACATGTATCTGTTTTATTCTCCTTTTCATTCATTCTCCATCTTTTCTCACCTTGCGAACTTCCTCGTTATTGCTTGATGTTTAATTTGCATTCTCTCCCTTCTAAATTACCTGAGAAGATCACAGACTCTTTAATTAGCCACTTTATAACAACTGCATTCCAAGTTTCAGTTTTGTTCAATTATTTAGATGTTTCAATCAGACTCTTTTACTTTAGTCTATTACTATTCTTGTAAAATCTTCAGTAATTAAACTTAGGTCGAAAGTCTGGATCCACCCTCTAGATTTCAGAAAATCACCTAAACATTGACAGCCACGTGTCTTTTTCCAAACTAGTTTATAAGCTAATTTCAGGATAGAGGGACGTTCACTTTCTGAAGGATTTTATGGTCAGTCGTCTGGCACGGTGGAGTAATGGATAGCGGCTCGAATTGATGAATCGGAGAGCCGAGTTCGAATTCCAGTGAAATCCATTACATTTACTTATGTGCTAATACCCTTGGGAAGGGTATGAATCTTCTCCCCCAGTTATGGGTAAATAGCAGGCTAGACCGGGTTCTATAGCCTTGGATGGCAACTGGTCTACCGCAAAAAAGTAATGGCAACCTACTGCCGGAAAAAAAGATCATGCATCGAAAGATACAAGATCGCCTAAGCGTGTATCACGCATGGCACATAACTGACTGACTCTGCCCATACCAAAATACTGATGTAGACAAACCCCGTGCCCATTAGTGGTTGCGTAGTGCACAGTTAAGTTGAAACCGAAACTTTTATTCTTGGTGCACAGGACCAATGCTTGCTAACTAGAAATTGCCAAGCATACATTCTAAAAAAAATTGTTAACACGATATGTGGATTCTGTGATAAATATCCAAAAACAATTGACCATCTTGTATCAGGTTGCACGGTGTTAGCACCCAAAGAATATAAAATCTGGCATAATAGTGTGGGCCAATATCTGCACTGGAAAATATGCAACTTTTACAGAAAGAAAACTACAAGAAATTGGTATGAACATCACCCAAACCACGTTACATATGTAGGACCTGTAACAATTTTATGGGACTTTACAATGCACACAAAACAATCAAAGCTAATCGCACAGGCATCCTTATCAAAGAACACAAAAAAGAACGTGATTTCATATTGACCATGGCAGTTCCTGCAGATTGTAATGGATCTTTGATGGTCTTCAAAAAAACTTTCAAAATACAACGATCTTGAAGTGAAAATCTAAAATATGTGGCACATAAGGACATCAATAATGTAGTTAGAGTACTTGGAATGATTGAAGAAGGTTCCGATAGACTCATTCACGATGATCTTCACGATGCCATCAGTTCCCAACTAAATATTTATACTGATAACACAACTATATACTCCTGTTTAATAGTAATTCTAGTAGGTCAGACAAAATAAAACTGACAACTGCTGTCAAAGATAACCTCAAATCAGTTGTTGTTAACTGGGGCAAGTAATGGCTTGTAATTTTTTATGTAAGTTTTTACGAAACTGCTATCCTTTAATCATCATAGAAAACCATTTTTGAATCTCCCTCAGCATGGCTGATGCTAACCTCCAAGAGAGTAACTCATTTCGCCTTCTTGGTCTCACGTTTTCAATTGAGATGAAATCGGGTGATTATATTGAAACAATTGATATGTCTGCTGTTAAGAAGGGTGGTTCACAAGGTCGTGCCAAACAATTTTCCTCATCTGAATCTATCATGTGCATTTTTAAATCTACCATTCGTGTGTGCATTAGATATTACGGTCATTTCTGGTTTGTTGCTCTGGCTTATATATTTCGAGATTCCCCCAAAAAATCCAAGGAAGGATTTGTCAGTTGTTTAGAGAAATATATAATAAACAACTTGCATTTCCTCGCAACAATCTATCTTGAACGTTTATAAAACTACCATTCGTCTGTGCATTGAATATTGCTGCCACATTTGATCTGGTTCCCCTTCTATTTTTCTTGAGATTCTCCAAATGTTATCCAAAGAAGGGTTTGTAATGTTATGAGTCCTGACCTGGCATCTCGACTTTAGTCATTTTCTCGCCGCGGCGACATGGCTTCCCTCTTTCTTTTCTATAAATATTTTCATACGAGTTGAGCGCTTCTCCTTGGTACCACAACCGCATGAATTTAAGCGTACTACTAGATTGCCTACTCGGTATCATTGTTTTATTCTTGAAAGCGCAAGATGTAACCTGTTCTAATAATTTACTCGCAAAGTTCACCTTTCTTGGTTCGCTGTCCCCTACGATCTTCAAAAATTGAAATGAAACCTCAATCGCCATCTTCTGTCTTCCTGAAATTTGAAAGGTCTTCTCATTTTCTTTCACCACTAATAACCACTTGCCTCTCGTCTTGCTATGGGTGATAGGAGTAAAAAAAATACAAGGAACAATTGTACGTTATGCACTAATATGTAAAATAGTCTCAACATCCTATTTTAGTAGGGTAGGAGTTAATTAAAAAATGTTAGTGACCAAGTGACAACTGTTACTGTTTAACAGAAGTTTTCACTCACCTAGCATATCCAACCGATATTTCACGTTTAGATTATTGTTCGGATTTTATAGATATCTGTTAATACGAAGAAATTCAGGTTGTTTGTAAGGCTGCGGACAACATTAAACAATCTTCTGTCAGAAAAATAAAAAAAATGTTCTATGAGAATGGAAGTAGCATGAAATATAGCAGATTATAGACAAACAAAATAATACGTACATCAATAAAGAGAATATCGAAAAAATAAATATTTTATTTTTATTCAATGTACCCTGCGAACGTTTCGCCCCCCACCCCAAAATTTAGCACTAGTAGTTGAAAATAATTGGACACCTGAACCAATAGGTTCAGCATCCTAGTTTAGTAGGAGTTAATGAAAATAAAGAAATAAATGGTACGAATTATTAAATTCAGAGAGCGACCAAAAGTATTTGGCCTACGGTATATAGAACAATCAAGATATTAAATAGTTTCCTTCGATCAATGATAAGGAAACTGGCAAAACTGGTTTTGTTTTTTTTAGATTTCGAAAAAAAAAACGAAAATCCACACTATCTTTGTTTTTTTTTGTTTTTTGTTTTTTTTTTTTTATTCTTTCCTTGAAAAGAAGAAACTTCAGAAAATATAAAACATCAATGGAAGCGAAAGAGAAAAAGATGTCGAGATAGAAGATGAAAAATGATGTTACCCAGTTAAAATATGTTGGCATCTTTGTCATATAATCACTACAGTTTTTCTTTTCTTCTTTTTCATAAAGTCTTTAAATGATTAAGGAAACGTCAGTTATGACACACAGTCATACTCAGACATTATTATTCTCATCCCTAATCTCAAAAACTGTATCACAACATGATGTGACAAAAGCACACCAGTTACAGACATTTACCAAACAATACGCTCTCCGCAATTCCAAATAATTGTCCTCCTGCGATATTTGCCTGCCATCTTTTAGCAATATACGACCATGAGGCCGGAAGTCATCGCAAATAGCAAACCTGTTGAAAGTCTAAAAACGGAAGGCGCTAATAGAAACGATTATTCTTTTTTTTTTTATTCTGAAAAGAGATGTAATCAATCGGGAAACCCCTACTGCCCCTTCAAGATAAAGAAATCTGAAGTTATTCGATTTTATAAAATCTTTTTCTCTATAGGAATGAATTGGGTAAAAGTGAAAAGAGATTTGTACTTTTTTAATCGTTAACTATGCGTGGTTTATACTTTTTGTGTTGTCAATGAATTACAAAGTATCCAACAGATCACTTTATATGAAGTAATCTTTTTAAAAAAGATTGATTGGATGTTTGTTTGATTTTGTTTAGCGACATATCAACATTTATGGGTCATTTAATTCCAAAATCTAAATATTTTGAACACAATTTTAAGGTTTCGGCTAAATATATTTTGAACGCAATTGCATGCCTTCAACTTTAGATAAATGTATTGCTGGCGATTCTGCTATAAAATGTGCTGCCTGTCGTTTTGCTATAAATAGGTATTGTTGGTAATTTTATTATAATTAGGTATTTTCATACTTTTATGGTGTTTTGTTTTTTGCTTGTGTGTTCACTATTTACACAAAGCTGAGACCGTAACAGGTGTTACCACCCCGTATCTGGATGGACCTGGGAACGACAGAAATTAAGAGGTAGCCCATGCTCATCAAAATCGCTAATCTCCCGATCAGAAGCTTTGCTGCATGATGTAATTGATCGTCATTCCTAGGACAATTAAAACATTGAAAAACCTAAATAACAATAATCAGTAACTATGGAAGGTGTAACTGGTATATGCACAGTAAATGAACTCAGTGTCGATCGTCCTGGGTGAAACGATAAACTACATCCGCGTCCTGGGTGAAACGATAAAGTACATCCGCGTCCTGGGTAAGACGATAAAATATATCCGCGTCCTGGGTAAGATGATAAAATATATCCGCGTCCTGGGTAAGATGATAAAATATATCCGCGTCCTGGGTAAGACGATAAACTAAATCCGACAGCAAGTTCTCTAATCAGGAGGTTTTGAGAACCTCTTAATTGCTGGCGTTCCCAGGTCCACCCTGACCCGGGTTGGTAGCACCTGTTAGGGTCCCAACTATGGGCAAATAATTAACCCCCAAAAGTGGTCAAACAATATGAAAGTATAAAAATAAATTTTAATACCAGCAATATCTCTTTTTGAAAATTTTTTACCCGCAATATATTTTTGAAAAAAAAGTATTACTAACAATATATTTTTGAATAGCAAAATATTACCAGGAATACATTTTTAAAAAAACTCATCCACAAAAAATCTTGTCGATATTAAATAACCTATTAAGGTTGATATTCCGTGAAACAAAACGAACCAAACAAACCAAATCAGCGTGTCGAGTTCAGATTTCCATCTGGTGCGTTGCGTTCACTTTCGCCCTCGTGAAAGGCATGGGATTGTTTATTCTCTTTCAAAGTATGGCTTGGCTTAAACAGAAGAGTAGATTATTCCGGTTCTTCAACTAAACAACAGGCAGCTACTTCAAGAGATGGAAAACTCTGAATTCCAAATGGTGGAGAAGTCAATGAAAAACATTTTCAGTAAGTTTCCTAAGAATGCATCGATTGAAAAACTTAATGTCCTGACGAGACAGCAATTTTAAAAGTGTAATGTAGTCTCTGAGTAAGGGCCAATTTTTCTGAGAGAAAAACATCCGTTTGAAGGTTTTTTTGAAATTATTTTTTCTGTACCAAAAGAAAACAGCTTTTTAGCTCTCTCTGGTAAACCAAACGATTGCACTCAGTATGTACTGCTCCTTGTTAGACAATAGGAGGAGTGGAATAAACTATTTGGATAACATTAGTAACCAAGTGACAATTGTTACTAGTTAAAAGAATTTTTCCCTCACCTGCCATATCTAACCGATATTTCGCGTTTGGATTATTATTTAGATTTTATAGACATCTGTTAATCAAAAAATTTTTTTAGTTTTTTTAGTAAAACTACAGATAACATTAGACGTCCTTTGCTAAGATAGATAAAAATGTCCTCTGAGAATGGAAGTTGTGTGAAATATAGCAGAATATAAACGAACAAAATGATACGCCCTTCAATAAAGACAATGTCGAAAAAATAACTCTCGTATTTTTTGTTTCAATATAACCGTCCATCTTTTCGACCCAACTTAGGCTAGCACTTGTGGTGTTACAAAACGTCTTCTCATTCAATTTTCGAGGCATTTTTCTCTGTATCATCATTTGTAAATATTTTTCGTCTTTTTCCATAACATTTATTTTCACTGATTTTTAAACCTTATTTTTTGAATAAAACGTTAAAGAATGACGACTAAGAGAATTAATAGTCAATAATAATTATCAAACTATTCATCACCAAACTAGAAGAAAAAAGTGAAAAACGTCCAGACTCTATATTGGACATACTACCATAACCCATTCGCATATCCTAAAAAAGAAAGATCCAACGCTATGTGTGGGATGCCAAGAGCTATACACCATGAAACATACTGATAAAGGGCATCAATTTTAATTCAACCGGCTTAAAATCCTACCAAACATAAACTTAAAAGAACTTTTTCAATAAACTGATTTATTTTACATATTCCAGTTTGTAAATGAAATTAAACGGATTTCAAAAATATAATTAAAATGAAAAATATATTCATAACTGATTGTAGTCTGTTTTTGTCTGTTTAAATACAAGATTTTATTTAGAAAAATATTAAATTTCGGCATTAAATGACCCAACAGGTTGATATGCCATAAAAGAAACCAAACCAAATAAAAATATACACTGATTATGACAGTGATATCTGTGGGAATAATGTAACAGTCATCAAAAGTGGAATTGACGTGCTGAGTTCAAATTCCGGTTTATTTTTTCTGTTCATTTTGTTATACTAATTTGGAAAGGTATGTATCTATATCTCTTCCGCAAGCTAAGTTATGGTTTAAATAGCAAGGTAAATTGTGTTGTCTAGTTATGTGTGGTAACGAGCCAATGGGAAGGACAACTTCAAAATGAAAAGTGTGGGGAAGGTAACAGGAAAGCATGCCACTGTCTTGGAAATTCACAGATAAAGAAACAGGTGTCTCTAAATAGCCATGATCTAACAGGAAATAGAACTTTAAAAGAATAATGATGCATGATGCAAGAAATTTTCTTGTACGCTTAGAACGTGTTTGTTTTTACGTTGCTGGTATTTGTAACCTTTTCAGCGTTGATCGTTGCCACATGACAAAAACAGGAAAAGATTCCTGTCCGATGATACCATTTAAGAACAGGACGCTTTAACACAGTTAGTTTATTGATGCATAGTTTCACCTAATTTATACTCAACTTCGATCGTCAAAAATTTAAATAATTATTATTGCCTTGCTCAGGGTAAAATGATAAAAAAAAATTGCCTTTCGATATGGGTGACCCATAATTGTAGCCTTGGACCTAAGTTAGTATTAGTAAATAATTTCACCCTGAGCATGGCAATAAAGCCACTAAGACGCAAAGAGTCACTGAATGTGAAAGAATATGTGAAAAAGAAAATATTATTAAAGAGAGAGAACAATAAAAGAACAGTGATCAAGAAGACAGGGAACAACGATTGACATTGCATTTTAATTTTTTGACGATCGAAGTTGCTTGAAATGCAAAAAGCCGGAAGAGAATTCGAAAAATGAGAAGTGCTAAAGAAGAAACTATTTACGATTGTACCTAGCCATTTCAACTGTAAAATGATGAGACCTAACGGCCAATCTCGTACTGCGCTTACTTTCACAAGGTCTACGTACCAAAGAAATCTCATCAGAACAGTTAATATGAAAATATTTATAGAAAAGACACAGATTTAAAGACTGAAATTACAGAAGATTTCTAACAAGCAGGAAAACAGGAATTATCAAGGCATTTATTGTAGCGTTCAGAAAGAACAGGGGCCAGTACAGGAACACGTATCTTACGGACAATTGCATGGATACCATCGAGTCCACATGTTTTGTGGGAATCCAGTTTAGAAATACAGGGTGACCCCCAAAAAACGGGAATTTTTGAAGTGCGTATTGCCAGACATGAGCAAGTGGTAACACTTCAAGACAGTGACCTTGAGCAAGTAAACATTTCGCCATTTAGAATTCATGATGAAATTAACAGTATCCCAGCTGAGATGTTGCAGCAGTCAATGAGGAATCTCAACAGCAGATTTCAAGAATGCATTCGTACAGGAGGAGGCCATCTACAGGACGTAATTTTTAAAAAATGAAAATCCCATCATTGTTTCTTAAATGGCATGTGTTAAGGTTTCAATTACTATGAATAAAATATTTTTCTTCCATTATTCTTGGTTTTATTGGATTGTTAAAAAGTTCCCGTTTTTTTTTTTTTTTGGTCACCCTGTATTATACAAATTTGGTAGCCATTTATTACAACATAAGGCAGATATGGATAACAAGATTCGGTTACGCAAATCTTCTAATTGCTTGCTTGGAAAAGCCGCATTCAGAATTCTGTATATTAATTATATTCGAACACTGAACTCTGGTACATATGAGAAATATACAATTCCAGAAACGAAATCGTTACGAATATTCCTGTAAATGCATTTAATTAATATTGGAAATAGCTACTAAAATATGCGCTAATTATATATGCGTTTCTCTTCATTAGTAAAATGTGTATATTATATACTGCCATATTCGGACCGTTAATAAAACATTCAATGCAAAATGAAAGAGGGTTACAAATATTTCAGCATACATCATGTGAGATATGCCAAAACAAATATGCGAGAAAAATTCATCGCCTCTTTTCAATTTTTATATTTACCTTTTTTTTCGATTTCAGTTATTTTGCTTTAAAAATCTAAGAAAAACATTAGAAAATATCTCCAACATAAACACGTTTTTAATGATGAAATACTTGGTTATTTTTCCGAATTTCCTTAGTTAATTTTAGATATTTGCTTATAAACGACAAGAAACAGAAACGAAACTAAAAAACGAGGAAAACAAATAAAATTTAAATGTAGGGTTACCCACTAACAAGCAAGAAATATAATGTTTGTTTGTTTTTTTTTTGGTTTTGGTTTTTTTTTTTTTTTTTTTTTTTTTTTTGTTTAAGAATATTTTTGAGACCTATATTCGCGATTTTATATCGGGGGTTGAAATCTCCCTAGGGCTTTTCTCTGATCTTTTTCTCGACTTTCGCTTTTCCTTATTAGATCGATTATTTGTTATTTAGTGAATTATTTTTATAGAAGTTTTCGATGTCACTAAGTCTCATTAGCGAGGTAAGTTCTATACATTTCCACATACATATGTTCAAGCAAAGGTATTTTTTCTTCATGCAGAAGCATAGGCACTTTATTTATATATATATATATATATATATATATATATATATATATATATATATATATATATATATATATGAACAAAAAGAAGTAGAGTAAAAGAGTGTAGCTGTGTTATGCGTAATGTAAAAGATTCATAGCATATTGGAATACATTTTTGTGAATTTTATTCGATTTTATATGTTTCCTATTAATGTATTTCTAAGTGTGCACGTGTGAGCATGTATCTGCGCACATAGATAGATATGCATATAATCGTAATTGAATGTAGCTATACTGTCTTTTTGTGTTTTATTGCAAAAATATAAGTAAATGTTTGTATCGTAAATTAATAAAAAAAAACATTAAATTAGGTAAATGAAATATAGACCCAGTTTCGACGATTCATTAAAGCAACTGCTTCCAAAATGCAGGTTAAAATAGGCACAGTACTACATTCACTAGTTTCTCTTTCGTTCTTCTAACAAACTCTTCTGCTGGTGGAGAACATAAGAGAAATTGCTATTATAAAATATCATAAATAAATAGGAAGGACCATTTTTTGAAAAATTTCATTTAGGAAACGACATTATATTCGGTTATTCGGAAGGACAATTTTATGAAACAGTATCTACAGAGAATTACAAAAGTGCTCCAGTCATATTAAACTGCGATCTACATATCAACATATTTCTGTTTGAAAATATATCCCCCTCCCCCAAAAAGAGACCATATATTTTGCCAATATTAAAATATATGCAGAAATGGGGTAAATGCAGTGGGTAGTCAGCTATATTTATAGACGTACTTCTTGTTGTGGAGTATTTTCACAGTGGAGGCTTGTATTTCTAATAAGTCGTCCGAAATTAGGTCCGACGTACAAAACGTTAGGAACTTGGAAAATAAGAGTCAATGGTGCAGCAATCTGGTTGTGATGGTTGGTACTTCAAATGTCCGAATCTCGACTGCTCAACACCATTCGGTATTTATCATTTCACCCACGGGAAACGAATATGGCACAAGGCCGGTTTTATTGTGGGTTTCTCCGGGCCCGTAGGCTCGGCCAAAAAAATAGCCTTTGAAGCCGATTAGACGGGTTCAGGCCCTGTCTACCTCCCCGGACGAAACCTTGCCCTTCGGCAAAGCCTCGTCCGGGCTCCTCTCTGCTAACGCAGAGAGTTCGACAGGAGGCGTGCGCAGTCAGAGACCGCGAGACGCCATTCTGCCAGACTTGCCACTGCTACTCCTACTTATTATGGGAGAGTTCATTACAATGGAATAGGTACTATGGCATAACACCTCTGTAGTGGGTTCCATTCAAACTCTCGCTTCTCAGACGAAGTACATTCCTTAGTTTCACCAATTCTAACCTTCACAGGTAAGATCCGCTAAGCACATATTAAGGAACCACCCTCATTCCTTTTGTATTCCATTGTTGTGATGTATGTTCCACTCGAGCAGCATCTTCCCACAAACCGTTGCATTGTGGGGCCGACTCCCAAGAAGAGGCTTCCCCGATCCCAACAATCTTAACCAGTCCAAGTTTAGGGTTAACCGTTTTCCTCCTCAAATATCCGCATAAACTGTACCTCTTACTGTGTAAACCTCTAGCCGAGTGGCTCTCGGGCCTTGTACAGTGTGAACACCATACTAAAAAGATTGTCAGAGGTGTAAATCTCTCAGCCTATTACTACTGACCTCTTTCCACACTAGCTTTTTTCGTGTGATAGTTTTTTTTTTCTGCTCCCCTTCAGAACGTGGCTCTCCACAATTTCTCTGTCCTTTCTAGCTCTTAATAAACTTTGCTCTTTTGGTATCTTTCTTAATCCCTGTTCTGGCAACCATTTACAAAGGCACGTTATCTAGATTATACACAGCTTTCCTCTGTTCCTCTTGTCTTCAATATGTACTGTGAGTATCAAATTTTCTTAGCCTTCTTTCCTCATTATTTGTCCCAGAATTTTCAACTGTCTCTGTCTGACTAAAAGTACACGTATCCTTTTTCTTTCTATTTTCTCTGAAACTTCGTCGTTGCTGACATGTTCAGCCCGTTGTATTCGCAACACTTTTCTGTAGAACCACATTTTTGTTGCCTCAAGTCTCTTCTTCATTTGTGAGGAGATTTTCCAGCATTCACTATCATATAGGAAGACTGATATTGCATGGCATATCAGTAACTATTTTCTTTCTTCTGACAAAATACTTCGTTTAGCTTTTAGGATGCAAGTTTCGATATTCCAGTGGGCATTCTGATTTCGGAGACGCATTTTCAGTCCTCTGTTAAAACACTCCATAGATATTTACATGTTTGTACTTGCTGGAATTAAGTATCTCCAATTTGTAATTTGCCTGTTGGGTTGTTTAGTATGAGACCGTCTACTTGAGAATCTGCTGTGTAAATGTTTTTTTTCTCTATTATATCACCGATATTTCTTTAAGTTATATTTCTTATCATTATTTTGTTGTGGTGTTGTAAGATATGTTGGCAAGTGTCACCGTGAAATGTAATAGCAATCAAGAAGGAAAGCTGTGTTCTTATAAACAACACTCCACATGAAATATGCACAAAATATGAGAGAAATAAGTCAAGCTCCATTAACATTAAATAAATATTTGTATTATAACTCAATATACAAACATCAACAATAAACATAAAAAAGTTACTTCCCTTTTGTCTGTAATAAAACGGGTGAATGCAGTTAAGTAATGTTGAGTAACAATATTAAATGTTAATTAATTATAAAGTTCAATTAATGTTCTTAGCTCAATGAAGAATAATTCCACAGTCTGTGAGTGTGAAAAGGTGTAATGTGCACAAGTGATATTAATAGAAGTTAATAAGATTACTCGAATGAGTGATAACTAAGAATTAAAATGTTATAAGTAATATAGCGCCGTGCCGTATATTCAGAGAATTGAACTGCTACTGCTGTTGGTTAACAGCGAGAGAGTTTATATAGGTATGCATAGGCTCAAGTGAGCTTGGCGCCAAAAAATATTAGAAAGATACTAAAATACGCGATTGGCCAGGAAATGGACCAATCCGTGATTTTAGAGAAAAGTTCAAATAATGTGCGATGGCAAAATTGTCATATAGTAAGTATCATATATTTATGAACCAATGACATTAAAGAAAGCGGAGGTGTGGCACATGTAAGTGATCACCACAATTTTGTTATTGGCCACCTTACTCTGGTAGTGAATCTGCTCTTAATTCAAGAAAGTTCATAGATGCTGATAATGGCCGTGAAAGCATTGATTGTTTTGAAGTAGCGGTCGATTCCTTTTGCAGATATAAGGTTATGTAAAACTGTTCTAGTCCTAATCCTACAATTTCACTATAAACAAATGAACATTACGTCGTTCTTTGTTTACAACTGATGAATGGTGCATAATGAATATATTGGTTATTTGATATTATTATTTGAATAACTGCCTTAAGTGGAATCGGCTTTAATAGCGTGTCTTGGTGTAAAATGATTTATAAAATAAAAATCTTGACGGCTGTTTCTGTGTCGTGTCATTTTATAGTCCACTATTTACAATAGTTGTAAAAGAAACACAGCTATAAGAAGTCCCTGCCTCTGTGATAGTTTTCATAAAGATATGATCGAACAACGTTATAATTATTGGGTGTGCATATGGTGTAATGGATAACGATTCAGAATTATTAATCGATGAGCCGTGTTCCATATTCCTGTTGGGTTATCAAATATTGGGAACTTTGTTTTACAAAATTCAATGTCTGAAAGTTTGAACGCTGAATTCGCACTTTTGGGGATATTTTTTCACAACTGAATTCGCTCTTTACAAGGCCCAAGAGCCACTCTAGGTAGAGTGTTACAGAATAAGAATCACATTTTATAGGGATATGTAGGGAAGAGAACGGTTGACCACAGACTTTAACAGGTTAAGATTAAAGTGACCAGGGAAGCATCCAAAACAGATAACAAAATATCGCAAAGAGCATTCCTATGAAAACATGTTCTTAATCATTGTTAATTGGTTGATTTGGCTTCTACGACTTCTCAACCCTTTGAAGGTTATTTAAAGCCAGAAAATATTTTTAGATTGGATATTTTTAGTTAATAATGTTTTAGTGATAGAAGTCTTTTCAAATTCACTCATAGCTGACGGGAGAAGAGGTGGTTGCATACCTTCCACAAGCGTATTTGTGCATAAGTGAACATAATGAACCCAAAGGGAATTGAAACTTGGGCTCCTTGTTTAACAATTCCGATCCATTATCATTTCACCACCTGCACAAATAAAATCTTCCCAAGCCGCCACACATCTAGGTACTGACCACGCTCAACATTGCTTAACTTCGGTGATCGTACGGAAACCAATATTTCGATGCCATGTGGACGTAAAGCCGGTCTCAATTATGTTTTTTTTTTTTTCTTAAGTGATGGTAACGATATAAAATAACTGAATAAATGAAGTTGCACATTGCTTTCATTGTAGCTCTGGCCACATCCATCTAAAAGCTTCATGACGTTACTCCTCTGTACTAATTAATCAGTTGTCTTTGGTCATAGACTTTGTATCTATCTGCAAACCCGCTCGAACTCCCTTCTCTTCTAAGAAACCAGCATCATGAGAAGCTTTAAACCAGTTATTTTAACCGGCAATAAGAGAAAATCTACACTTGTTAAACTTTCAAAGAACTGTCCTTTCTGTCTTTGACGTTGCCAACATCGTTAGTGATTTTCCTTTGAGAGTGAATCAGCCCAGCTAGACGAAGTTTTAACCAATATCACCAATATTACTTCTAAGTATCTTTGAAGACAGCGCGACCATACGGAGTTTTGGCAGAGTGAGACATATCCGAACGGATTGGAATCTGACAGTTTATTAAGGTACCACCCACAAATGAATGTTCTGGACGCAAACAAAAACGATGTCAAGAACAATGGAAGTCGTAAATTGCACGTACTTATAAGATAGTGATCAGTTTATTTTTTATTCTTTTGTTTAATAAATTGTTTTAGTTTTTAAAGACCTTATTGGAAGTAGATTTAATCAATGCTATAAAAACGGACATATCGGAGAAAGAGTGCAGAAGATTTGACAAAAGAAAACACAGTGAATGGCAATAAGAATATTATACTGAAAACACCGGACGGGTTTTCGTTTTTCATTCCTTATTCAAAGTTCGATTTTGGGCACTTCGACCTGGTGTCTCGCTATATCAATTACAACTGATTAGCGAGTTCTATTCCCACTTGGTGCGCCACACATTCGGGCGTGTGCCACATATAAGCTACACTTAGAAAATCTTTTACGGAACTTCGACTTCGTGTAATGGTTAACAAGTTTATCTTTCTAGGTTAGTTACGACAGAGTAGTGAGTTCCATCCTCACTGGATGCCACATATTTTTCGCCTTCTTTCCCCTCTGAGCTACGCTTAGAAAATCACCATCGGAGCTCGATCTAAGAATTAAAATATTGTGTACAACGAATTCATGCCTTTCTTATAGCACAAGCGATCTAACTCCTACGAGAGAGTAACGAAAACAGGTCATATCCTGTTATATACCAACCTATGAAAACTAATGGGTGTGTCCCAATCCTCATAAATACGTGGGACATTATTGTAAGTGGGGGTAATATGCTGTCTAAGTAGTCCACCACGAGCAGTGGTTTACCTACTTCACGCCGCTGGCGAGTATTGTATTTTGTTGATGTTATAAAGATTACCATTTTCATTTCCAACCTCCGTTTTGGTTATTCCTCAGTCAGTAACCTTTCCTAGGTTACAACATATCTAATAATAAAAAATACAGCCATATCAATATTTTATCTCGTTATTTTTTCATCTGTAGAGATATTTTCTTTTCTACACTTTTCTCTTTTTTATATAAAAATATATTTATTATTATAGCATTTATTATTCAGTGTTTAACTGTTGTTGTTTTTTATTCCAGTAGATATTAGATATTTATTTATATATTATTTTAAATATATTTTTATTTTCCCGCATTCAACGTGAATTGTCTATATTACGAAATCTCTCTGAAATATATTAAATCGTTACTCTAAAGCACGTAGTTTTTTCTAACACTGAATATATATCCCTAAAGTTTTCGTACTTAATATTAGATAAACAGGCGGTCTCTAGCGACATTTGACAGATTTATACTGAAGCATTACTTTCAATATGCAACTTAAAAAATAAAACATGTGATCTTTGACACATTGGCAGTTTTAGCGTTTGGCATTTCCTTAAATTTTGATACTTAACACACGAATGGTTGAAGATCTCTAACGAAAGCATTTCTCCAGAAATATTACGTAAAATATTATGAAAAAAATGTCACAGTCAATCTTGTGTTCGATGGCGCCCACCTTAATAAGTATGTTAAGGGCCACTGCTTTAGTGTGGTGATTAGCAAATTGATCCTGAAGACTAATATAAGGTACAAATTTCGACTCTTAATAGTTTCTTCTCTCTTCGATAAGTGAAAGAAAAATGAAGAATTAAGATGCATCAATGAACGATGGCGCATTGAAATTAAGAAAAATATATTCTAAAAGTTTAGCAAAGTATTAAGAAACATGAAAATATAGTTAAAAAAAAAAGAAAAAGAGTTTAACCTCTATGCAATATCGGTCCTCTTCTTTCGGTCCCGTCCTGGGTATGACGATAGACTATATCCGCGTCCTGGGTAAGACGATAAACTACGTCCAACAGCAAGGCTTCTGATCAGGAGGCTTTGAGGAGCATGGAACCACCTCTTAATTGCTGGTGTTTCCAGGTCCACCCTGACCCGGGGTGAGAGCACCTGTTAGGGTCCCAGCTATGGGTAAATAGTTAACCCCAAAACTGAGATAAAAAAGCATTATGAAAGTGTAAAAATAGGTTTTAATACCAGAAATACTTGTAAAAAATTATTACCAGCAATACGTTTTTGAAAATAACATTACTAGCTATACAATTTTGAGGAAAAAATATTACCTAAAATAGATTTTTGACAAAACAAAAATGTTACCAGGAAAAAAAAAAGTTGTCGGCATTAAATGACCCATTTTGGTTGATATGCAGTAAACCAAACCAAACCAAACCAAACCAAACTATTGGTATGAATCTATTTCAAAATTTTCTTGGCAATAAATGACCCAGTGAGGTTGGTATGCTATAAAACAACCAACAACCAACCTCTTTCGGGCAGATGATCGAGTTCGTGTGTGAAGGATATCAAGCTTTTGATCCGGTTTATTTTTTACACTATCGTCAAATTAATACAAGACACAAGAGCCCCTCAAAGTTGAATGTTACTAAATGAGGTTGTTGTTTGGACGCATTTTAATAAAAAGAGATTCTATGAACAATTAGGAATGTTAACGGTTGGCCCTAGACTTGAAGTTGCTAAGATTGTAGCGGTCGGGGAAGCATCCCGTCGGGAGTCTATTCCACAAAGCAGTGGCTTTTGGTAAGCAGTTGTTCGAATGGAACTTTCCCTTTCGCTAGTGGAATGTGAAGGGAATGAGAACGATTCCATCCTGCATCGATAGCATGACAGGGTTTAGCTGTAATGGTTTGTTCCAACGAATGTGGCGCGTCTTGAACATTTTCCCATGTAAATTGTTACAGAGGTGAGAAGGCTTGCGATATTTCTTCTGTCGGGAAGGGGTTGTAGTATGGAAAATAATTCATCACTCACAAGGCTTTTAACCTCTGCCAAAGCTGTAAAAAGAGGATTAGACAGCTCCAGCCTAGATATAGCAGCAATAATCCATTTTTGCTCTGATATAAATCTAGTGAATATAGAGGATAACAGGTGGAATTAGTTACTGCAACGGTACCCGAAACAAGCGATTTTGAAGCAGCTTTAGCGATGGATCTTGTATAAGGGTCCCACTTCAGGTATGGGGTGAAGTTGAGGCTCAATAGACATCGGGTTGCTTCAGACTGTATTAATCTTAGTCGATAAATATTATTTTTTTTGTCTCTTTTTATTTATTCTTCTTTTTTCTTCTTTTGTTCTTCTCATTCCTCAGTTTAATAACTTTATTTATTGTGCGTTCGACCTTTTCACACCTTTCTTTCTGAGATCTTAATATTTCTTTTCTTTGTTTCGCTTTCTTACTCTCACAAGGTGTATCTGCGCGCCCATCTTCCGTTTGATCTTGTCCACCTTGAGTTTGCACCTTTTGATGTAACTGTAACCATTTTATCGCATACTGTTCTATTTGTCAGTTCCATCTTAGTGGACCAGACTGTCCACTAAGATGAAACTGTCATTATCTTTGCTCATCTATTTTATCTTTCCTTTTCACACATAACTCTTTCTTTTCTTCTGTACTTTTTTTTCTGCGACCCCATTCTCAGTACTCTCTCTCTCTCTCTCTCTCTCTCACGTCTTTTACTTATCTTTTTTACTTTTTCTTTTTATCTGCCTTCATCTCTTGATATTTTCCTTCTTTCTCGTTAGTCTCTTTCTTATCTTTTGTTTGTTACTTCCGTTTTCAACACTTCTCTCTTTTTTTATTTCTTCCCTTATTCTTGCTTTTGTCTTTCTTCTTCTTCTTCTTTTAACAATCACTCTCTATTTATTTACCTTTGTTTTCCCTACGTTTAAACCAGTTTCTTATTTTTTATTTTCGACTTTCCCTTCTGTCATCATCATCTCCATCTTTGACCATGTTCCTTCTCACTATAATCTTACTCTCCTCTCTTCGCAGATTTCATAAGCCTTTCTCTCTTTTCGTTATCCTATCATAGTCTCTTTTCAGTATGAATTCGTCTCTGTTGTTTTTCTGCTTTAGTCAATAATTCTCTCACATAGACTGACCTTTAAAACATTCTGTAACTACTGTCTCTCTCCTACTCTTCTTTTTCTCATTTGCTTGTTTCTGTGTACCGCCTATTATTCGCCATTCTTTACCCAATTTATGTATTTTTCTTTCACTCTCTCTTCTCTCTAATTTTATTCTTTTTTCATGTCATTTCCTTTCTCTCACTCATCCACTATCTCACTCTCTACTTTCCTTATATATTCTTATTTTCTACTATCCTCTTGAAAGAGAGAGAGATGATTTTACCATTCCACATTCCTTAAAATTTCTCTCCAATTCTTTAATCGTTTCTTCCTTTCTTCCCTAACTTCATCTTCTTTTCTTTCCCGTCGGATGTCTTCCTACATTACAACCGCCTCCATCTGCAGTCTCATATCAACTCCTCCTCTCATTCAATGAAACCTTCACCGTTCCACTGAAAGACACGCGCGCTTACGGCGCCATCGGCCCTCGCTGATGCTTCGTGACCAGAACACAATACCAAATGATTGAAATGGCATGCTGCTTATTTTGGGTGAATTTGAAAGGACCAGAACCTTTCTCTTCATTCACAGCAGCTCCATACACACGGGCTACATCTCTTTTTCTTGCATTCTATCTGTCGCTCTTCATACGAGCTTCTTCAGTCGCCTTTCCAACACGTACATTTTTTTTTCTTTTACACTCATGCATATACACAGAAACTCTCTTCTGTCTTCTACAAGTAGACGAAAACTCCTCAGTCTTTTCAAAGTTCGAGAAAACGGTTGGCCTAAAGAGAGACAGAATGTTACATTTATTATTGGGGCGAGCAGAGGTGAAAGTACAGCAAGAGAAATATAATACAAAGTGTCTTTACAGTCTCCAAGAGTTTCGTGTTCATCTCTCCATTAAGCGTTGGGAAGCAAGTTTTCATGCGAACTATCCAAACGAACGAAATCAAATAAGCGTTGGTGATTTGTTAACTCATGCACCAGTCCTTCAATAGGCAGGTGTGTTAGGGTCAAATTTCAGCATTAAATGTTCTTGGGTTAATTCTTGTGGTGTAAAAACATGATCGCTTATTTATTTAAGAGGTGGATGGGTAAACCTTAGCGAACAGCTTTTACGCAAAATAGAAAACTATTTATTATTCGGATGTTGATTATTATTATTATCTTTGTGTTGTCTTCATCGCAGCCTTTCTGTTTATATATAAGACGCCGTTCTTCATCAGTATTCCTACGCGGCAATAGGAAGGTAGGTAACGTTGAAAGTCTTTAGAAAAGATTAAATCCACTTTAATCTGAGCTGAAAAATATACTCATCAGAAATGGGATGATTGTTGACAGACTATTATGGGATAGTGAAAACTTGATCAAATCACTCTCCCATATGTAATTGAAATACTCAGACAGAAGAATAACGCATTTGTTAACTCTTTAGCCAAATTTCCTAGAGTCGAGTGTTATATGTGTGTGGGGGGTATATATCTGTGTGTGCGTGTGAGTATATATGTGTGGGACTATATATATGTGTGAGTATGCGTGTGTGCGCCTGTAAATATATATGTATGAATAATAGTGTGCATATATATATATATATATATATAGATATGTGTGTGTGTGTACAGGCTCGCGTATATTACACGCACACACACACACACACACATGCATATTTTATGGCTCTGTGTATAAATAACTACAGTGTAACCCGGATATAAGAGAGTTGTCGGGACCGGAGAAGAAGTCTTTTTATATCCGGGTTTCTCTTATATCTGGGTTTGGTCTATTTTGTTTAGGTAAGTATGGGCTCTAATTTGGGACCAGAGAAAATCTCTCTTATATCCGGGTTACACTGTATATCAAAAATTGTGTTTCGTTCAAAACAAAAATGACTGTTGGTCAGAAAGGTAACGTGTTATAACTTTTAAATTAAGGTGTTTTTTTATGCTGTTCATTGTCACGGGGCGAATGTTTTTCTAGGTTGAAAGTGACAGCTCGGCTAGGAGTCAGTAGGTCATTAGACCGAACACTCGGTATATAAAATATAATCCACTTCCCTATCACCTTCTGCAAAGATTTGATAAGCCGTTTAAAACGAATCAGCCAGCCACCCTATTGCCTGAGCTAACTAAATAGACATAATACAAAAGGTGTGAGTGAAGTCGTTTAGGGAGAGATGTCCTTTTATTAAGTGCATATACTGCAAGTGACTTATATTAAAGAAGAGTTCATTATATTCTGGTTTGGTAAAATTTTGGGGTGTCCTTGTACGTCGTCGTGTAAGTTTGAAGCATTGTATTCCGTTAAGTGTTCTGTGCTCTGTTCATTGTAACATGGTTTGTTGGGGCCAAAATGTTTCCAAAAGCTGAGCGAGACACGTCTTGTCTCTTTTCTTGACAACGACATCTGGCGGTCATCAGCAGAACTTTTTGGCATACAAGTCGTGTAATACGAGACCATAAAAAACGCTACATATAGTTCAGTTCATTTTCCCGTTGACCAGGATGAATAAAATGTTACAGAGGATTACTGATAATGAACTTTTAAAAGACTTTGGGTGTCTTCAGAATCGCATTCATTTTTTGTAGAATCAATGGCGGTGAACAGACTGAAAATTAAAGTCTGTTATTATTAAATATTCCGGTGGTATAATCTTTATATGCAATTGCAAGCATTTACTAAGTTTTAAATAAAAGGTCGCCAAACAGAGAAGTTCTTACATTCTTCAACCCCCAAAATATGTATTCATGCCATAAATTTTAATCCCATGTCAAACAAAATCTCGTGTTGTAACGCCACCTAACGAATGTAGTTTGAGTGTCTTTGAAAAGACCACCCTTCTTAGAAGATTGTGGACTGGCGCCACAGTATCACAAACAAAGAACTCTACCAAAGAACAGAAACCACATCACTTGAGAACTACGAAATGAAAACGGATAGCACATATATCTTAAAAAGAAACTAATGATATAATGAAGATTTTGTGTTGTGGATTCTGAGATGAAATTCGGTCTCCAATGAATGACAAACGCAAGAATTAAAGATAAGAAATTAAATGTATTTACACAATAATACAAAGGGTAATACTGTTAGTAAATCCAGGAACGTGGTTAGTAGCAATAACATATAGATATATACAGTCTCGAAGTAGGACTTCCTTAGCGTCTTACTGCTTGTAACTGACTTCTACAAGCGGTTACCTCACACTATTACTCTACCCCCAACTCAATCACAATCTCTGTCTTCTACTATCCGACTACTCTGACTGACTAATTCTGGTTATTTAACGGCAGCAGTCCAAGTAACGCTGGTAGAGTCCACTTATATGAAAAAGGGGAGGATCCCATAACATTTTGACATTCCACGCTACTTCAAATAAAATGTTAGGAAGGTAAAGCCCCATCAACGCTGGAAAGAATGATAACACCTACTGAACTTGGGAAACCTGTTTTCCTGAAAAATTGAGAAATTATGAAAGAAAGATTTCATAAATTTCAAAGGAAATCCGTACTGGCTGCCGAGTAATCATTGCAAAATGTTTCCTTATAAGGAAAAGGCTAATGTTACCATTACTATTAAAAATACAATGAACGTGTGTTCCAACTCAGTATATCAGATGACGACTGATCTATCATAAACTCAAATGAACCTTTCAACCGAAATTAAAGGATGTGACGCATATATACAACAGTACATAACAATAATTTATAACGGTTTTCATAGACGAGGCTCCAGATTTGTGAATTCTTGGCTGATTCTCAGCAAATTTCTCAGAATTGATTGAAACAAACACTTAGTTCTTGCTCTTGGATCCCCGAAACTGCAGCATGGTTGGTAATTGACGATTCCTTCAACGATCAAATGATATATATAATTTCGGGGTGGACATTATATCTTAACTTTTTCTTGTTTCGTTTTGTTAGAAATTACATTGCCTATTTTGATCCCCTTAAAAAGACGAAGAAAAAAAAAAAGAAAAAAACGGACACATTTCTGTGTGCGTAAATTAATTCTATCAAGCGTTTAGATAGTTTCGATGAATAATTCTAAGTTTTAAATTAGACTATAAAACATGTTTAAATAATGAGGCTTTGAAAATAAATTTATCCATTTGTCGGGTATTTACTTGTCCTGCAGTTTCGTCAAATAAAAAAAAAACAACCGAATTCGTATCACTCTTATTTTTTATGGACAGACGCCACTGAGTGTGGTTTATATTTCATCCATAAGTCAGGAGGTGATAGTGAAGTGGATTATATTTTATGTGCCGGGTGTCCGGTCTAATGACCCACTGACTCCTAGCTGAGCTGTCACTGTCAACCTACAAAAACATTCGCCCAGTGATCTGTTATTACTTCAGCACTTCTCCCTTTTCAATTGACCTGTCATGTTCTATTTTCTTAGTTAATCCTGATCAGTTATTCCTTCATCACTTCTCTTATTGATGTCCAATCTTTCTCACGCATTCCACCAATTGTCCCAGCCTTTACTTGCGTCTCCTTTCTCTCGCAGCATCTACTGACACCTCCTTTACTTCTCAGACTCTACCTACTCCTTTCTTTTTCTCACCTTCTGCCTATTCCTCCTTTCTTTTGCTAACCCTTTCCCTGCTCCTGCTTTCTTTTGCTTACCCTCTGCCTGCTCCTCATTTCTTTCCCTCGGCCTCTTCCTACTTCTCTTTTATCTACCTGCTCCGTGTTTTTTTTTCTTTTCTCGTAGCCTCTACATGCTCCCCCTTTTTTTCTCGGCCTTTACCTGCTCTTTCTTTCAGTTTCTCTGCCTCTGCCTACGTCTCTGTTCTAAGACTATATCTACCTCAGCTTTGTCTCCTTTCTCTATCAGCCTCTACCTCCTCCTCCCTTCTTTTTCTCAGCCTCTGCCTCCTCCCTTCTTTTTCTCAGTCTCTGCCTGCTCCTCATTTTTTCTCTCCCGGCCTCTGCCTGCTCCTCCTTTTTTCTTTCTCGTCCTCTGCCTGCTCCTCCTTTTTTCTTTCTCGTCCTCTGCCTGCTCCTCCTTTTTTCTTTCTCGTCCTCTGCCTGCTCCTCCTTTTTCTTTCTCGTCCTCTGCCTGCTCCTCCTTTTTCTTTCTCGTCCTCTGCCTGCTCCTCCTTTTTCTTTCTCGTCCTCTGCCTGCTCATCCTTTTTCTTTCTCGGCCTCTGCCTGCTCATCCTTTCTCTTTCTCGGCCTCTGCTTGCACCTCCTTTCATTTTCTCGGCCTCTGCCAGCTCCTCCTTTCTCTTTCTCGGCCTCTGCTTGCTCATCCTTTCTCTTTCTCGGCCTCAGCTTGCTCCTCCTTTCTCTTTCTCGGCCTCTGCTTGCTCCTCCTTTCTCTTTCTCGGCCTCTGCTTGCTCCTCCTTTCTCTTTCTCGGCCTCTGCTTGCTCCTCCTTTCTCTTTCTCGGCCTCTGCTTGCTCATCCTTTCTCTTTCTCGGCCTCTGCTTGCTCCTCCTTTCTCTTTCTCGGCCTCTGCTTGCTCCTCCTTTCTCTTTCTCGGCCTCTGCTTGCTCCTCTTTTCTCTTTCTCGGCCTCTGCTTGCTCCTCTTTTCTCTTTCTCGGCCTCTGCCTACGTTTCTATTGTGAGACTCTACATACCTCACCTTTGGCCCGATGACTTCTTTCTTCACCATTCTCTCTCTCATATTTTAACTTTCCATGATTTATCTCTCTACCACCTAAATCTCTCTTCATTCTCCACTTCCCTTTTTATTACCTTTTCCGTTACTCTCACAACTGTCTTTCACCCTTTCCTATTTCACTCTCCCTCACTGCTAGTTTCTTTATTACAAACTCTTTACCCTTTTTAATTTTGTAGTTTTACTTCACTTTCTCTTTCTTTCTCTCTTTTCTGTACCTACTCTCATAAAATCCATTGCTTTCAGCTCTCTCTCCTTTAACCACTCCCTTCTCATTCTCTTACTTTTGATTTTTCATTACTTCTCACCCTCTCTTCTCCTGCTCTCTACCTTCCATCCCACTCTCTATCTTTCTCTGCATCCCCCACTTACATTTATCTACTTATATTTCCTTAGCTTCTTATTTATTTCCCTACTTCACCGTCTAATTCCATCTCCTCTCTCCTTGTCTCTGATATTATTAACTTGCTGCCATTTTATCTCCTGATTTCAGGTTTTTGTCGAATTTCCTCCGCTTCTTCATTTTCTATTTCCTCTTCTGCCTTCATCAAACTCTCCTCTTTTTCTCTATTTTCTCTTCACTTTTTTCCTTCTGAATGGTTTCTCCTCTGGCTTTGAGCACAAAAGACACGCACATTGACAATAGTTCTCTTCTTTTCAATACCAATCGCCTGACTTAGGAATCGATTGAACAGGACGAGCTTACTGACCGACGAAGGATATTCTCTTCTGCGCTAGAAAAAAAAAAGGGGGGGGGTGGATATGCAACAATATCTGTGAAATATTACAGTAAACAGTTTCTAAAAAATATGACCGGTATTTAAGAAATAATTCTTTATCCAAGACTTTCCTAAGGCACATCGTTTTGCCAAATTATTTGTTTTTTCGATTTTTCAACTGGTGTTATATTTTTTCCTAAAATTTCTTTTTTAGATTTCATGAATCTTTATTTTCGATAAGAGTTCGAGATCTTTTTTTTTTCAAATGATATCCTAATCTTAACGACTACTATTATCATTCGCGCTTTTAAATGGACAATGAATTTCAATTGTAAAGTGGGGTGAAGCCTTTTACAAAAGTGAGTAATTAACCATTTTCTATTAACATAAAATAATTCATGTTTATAATTTGCCTAATTTTGCGCAACAGCGTGAACCAAATGGGTAGTTCTGAGTAATTATCAACAATTTAATGATAGAGAAAATAAGGCCTTGTTTATTCAATGGTTTAGCTTATCTCCGGTGCGTGTGATCTTCACAGAATAGTATAAATATCATGCAGCCGATACAAAAAAAAATAATTCTGATAGTTTTAAGAATTTTCTCTATCAGTTATTTCCTCATTTTTCTTATTGACATTTATGTTCCAGTACATTCTCCATTTATTTTCCTGTTCTCTCCCAGGGTTTACCTACTCCGGCTTTTTTCTCTCACACCCTTTTTTCGTATTCCTTTTTCTCTCGCGCTGTTCCTTATCCTTATCCTCCATTTTTCTAGACAACTTACTACTTTTTTGTCTGTCTCTACCTTCTCCGCATTTCTTTTCTCAAACGCTACTTACTCTTCCTTTGTTCTCTCGGACGCTACCCACTCTTCGTTTCTTCTCTCCGACGCTAACTCCTTCTCCTCTCAGACGCTACCTACATCTCCTTTCTTCTCTCCGACACAACCTACTCCTCTTTTGCTCTCTCAGACGTCTACTACTCCTCCTACGCTCTCTTGGACGTCACCCACTCCTCCTGTGCTTTCTCGGACGTCACCTACTCCTCCTGTGCTCTCTCGAACGTCAGCTACTCCTCCTGTGCTCTCTCGGACGTCACCTACTCCTCCTGTGCTCTCTCGGACGTCACCTACTCCTCCTGTGCTCTCTCGGACGTCACCTACTCCTCCTGTGCTCTCTCAGACGTCACCCTACTCCTCCTGTGCTCTCTCAGACGTCACCTACTCCTCCTGTGCTCTCTCAGACGTCACCTACTCCTCCTGTGCTCTCTCGTGTCACCTCTCCTCCTGTGCTCTCTCAGACGTCACCTACTCCTCCTGTGCTCTCTCGGACGTCACCTACTCCTCCTGTGCTCTCTCGGACGTCACCTACTCCTCCTGTGCTCTCTCGGACGTCACCTACTCCTCCTGTGCTCTCTCGGACGTCACCTACTCCTCCTGTGCTCTCTCCGACACAACCTACTCCTCTTTTGTTCCCTCGAACGTCACCCACTCCTCCTGTGCTCTCTCGGATGTCATCTACTCCTCTGCCTACCCTTCCCCTTCTCTCGAAAGCTACCTACTCCGCTACCTACCCCTCCTTTGATCTTTCGAACACTACCTACTACTGCTTACTTCTCTCAGATGTTACGTCCACTTCCTTTCTTCTCTCAGACGCTACATTGTCCTACCTTTCTTTTCTCAAACACTATATCCTCCTTCCTTTATTCTCTCAGAATCTACCTACCAATATTCCCTTTTTTGCTCTCATACTCTGCCTCACCCTCCTTTTTTTTCTTTCAGACTCTACCTGCCCCTCCCTTTTTTCTCTCACTCTACATACCCTTCCTTTATCTCACACTCTAACTAGTTCTCCTTTTTTACTCTTATACTCTGCTTACTCCTTCATTTTCTCTCTGACTCAACTTAACCCTCTTTTCTGTGTCATAATACACCTACGCATTTTTCTCTCACAGACTCTTTAAAAATAAGACTCTACATTCGCTTTCTTTTCTTTATTTAATTCTACCGATTTCCTTATTTTTCTCTGTGACTCTACTGGACCACCTTCCTCTCTCAGACTCTTCCTACACTTCCTTTTTACTCTCATACTCAACTTAAATCGTTTTTCTCGCTCAGACGCCACACTGAAACGTATAGGAAAGTGGATAAACTGCTGTGTTAAAAAGATAAGGATAAGATTATAGAACTGTTATTTATATACAGATAAACCAATCTTGGAATGACTATCAAAAATGTCATAGAATAAAAACTTCTCACGTCGTTTCCTAGGGATATGCCATTTAATTAAAATCGTAACTTATTTCGTAAGAGGAAAAGAAAAACACATTGTTTCATCGCACTTATACTTTACCTGTTTTAACATACGGACATTCCATCTGCTGCAGCATCTGATTTCAAACGGTTCCATTCACCATCCTTATTTTTTTCATGCTTATCATTTGTGATTGGAAGATGGTCAGCGGGAATCTAGGTCACCTTTGCTTTGCTTTCGCTGTCATGCGCACGTGGTTAGACGGACCAAGAACCTTTTGGCAGGCCAGACAATTTCAGGCACTTTCCCAGCCAATCTGCGAGATGGGAAAAGAATAAGTAAATGGAAACATTAGAAATAAGTCATTGTAAGAAAAGGAAACACTCACCTGATGGACTGAGTATATTTTCGTTGTGCGTATGTGAGTATAAACACACATTCGCATTTGTGAGTATAGGTAGACCTGTGTGTCGGTATATATATATATATATATATATATATATATATATATTCCAACATAATACCCTTTATCAATGCACTTAAAATCAGTAGTGAAAATTAACCATTTGGTGCTGAATTCAGTTTATGTTTGCATATATATATATATATATATATATATATATATATATATATATATATATATATATATATTTTACGGTGCAATTTATAAATTGTTGTCTAAATTACGCACAAATGGAAATAACGCTGACATCTCGTTTTAACAGATATAATTAGTAAAATTACACGAAAATATCTTGAAATACTAAAGAGAAGATTTATTAAATAAAATCGCCGTTGGCTTCACCCACAGTCTCCAGACGACTTCGGAATTTCCTGTAACTTTCCTGCACAGTCTCCTTGATTAATTCGGTGAGCACTGCCATAATCCTTGCCTTCAGTTCATCGTTGGTGTTACAAGGAGTTTTGTTGATCTCTCGCTCAAGTGCGCTCTATACTTAATAATCAAGGTGGGCTGCAATCTGGGGAGTTAGGTGGCCAAATCTAAGGGGTGATGAGATCGCAGAAATTGTCTGACAGCCATGACTGTGTTCTCCGACTTGTGTAGTATGGTGCAGAGTCCTGTTACCAGACATAATATCTTCCTGCAGCCACCTTCATGGCCCAGGATAGCACAACCTCAAGGCCTTTGATGTAGTCCTCCGTATAGAGTCCGAGGCCCTGTGGTAGGGTAAGTAGAGACATAACTTCGCCATCACTAGTGATCATTCCAAACAACTTCATAATCATTATACTCTTTCTGAATCTTCTGCACTGCCATCACATTGACACTCAAACACTCTGAGATGTTCTTATTAAAACTTCCGTACAGCAAGTAATAGATAAACATTGTTTTATGGAAATACAAAATGTCGTACTGACCAGAACTGTTTATATCTTACAAAGAACATTGTCGATATTATATTGAGAAAGTATTTTGTTATTTACACTATTTACATCGTTCGGACTGTTGTCCTCATATTCTTTGCCATATTGTTGTGACCACGTAATTGGTCAAGAAATAACAAATCAAGAGGTTGCAGATAAATAGTGTATTGAACAGTAAATACAACAGAAGTGTGTTACACGACTTGGAAGTGTGTGTAGTTTGACCAGCGTCCGTCTATATCACTGTTTTACCCCGAGGCTTACTTTCCTACTACTTTATAGTGGAGGAGTCCACAATAGCCTCATTAGAGGGAAGACACTACAGCACATATTAACGAGGTTTCATCCGCTGAATGTTCTGACCTAGTTTGTTCTAATTCCACGTAACATCGATGTCTTAGTATCAGTTAATTCCCTTTAGCGCACTTAACCCTCTAAGTTTTTGTTCTCTTTGCTGTGACCAGATACTGCACTCGCAACTCATGGCCCAGTGAATAAAAGCGTTCGTTGGGTAATCCAAAAAGTGACTTCAATACCTGGCCACTTGGAGAGGTGCTAAAAGGAATTAACTGATACTGATATATACAAAAAGGCGTTTCACGTCGAGTTAGAACAATCTACCCCCGTGGACTAAATAAAGGGTTCGGTTCGATTCGAAATTTCAATGTATATCAGCTGAAGATGGTCGGAGCGTATAACAACCGAAACATCCCGAATATAGCAATAAAGATGAAGACAACAATTCGAACAATGTAAATAATGTAAATCGTTATAATACTTCATCTTAGAAATATAGACAAGTATTTTGTTGGGTAGATTAAAGGTTATTTTTTTATTCTTGTGGTCATTGTAAATTTCAGATTGTAATCGCCTTGATCTGCACATGATTCATGTACTAAAGAACAGGCAAACATTAATGAATCTTATATGTTACTTTTATGCATATGTACGTGATGTAACTGTGGGCTTATCATGTATTAACAATCCTATTTTAATCATCCGGAAAAGATGATGAAATATGAGCTTGTGAAATTCCTGACAATTATTGAATAAAGCAAACGAGACGCAAGAGTGATAATAAAAAAAAACCACGAATATATGTTGATAAATATGACTTCCCCTGAACATTACAGATAAAAAAAAAACAATTAGGATAGATGTTGTCATTGGATCCCTAGGTTAAGTTCCAAAGAATTACCAGAAACACTTCGATGTCATCGAAATCGCAACCCGCATAAAAACGTTGCTAAAAACAATCATCTTAGACACAGCCAATATCCTTCAGAATATCCTTGCTAACTACTTTATTCAGACTTTAATTTTAACGTGTTCTGTTGTATTGACATTACGTAATCTTTTGCTTTGTACTAATACTCTCCAACATCAATTTATTTTTATTAATAATTTGAACCCAAGAAAAAGATAATGTTACTCGAACGCGGAGAATTGCAAATACAAGGGAATGAGAAGACCTTAGTGAGGAGAAAAGAGTAAAATGGACAATAAAGGAAGTGAATTCAGGAAATACAGAAGATGGTGATTGACATTGCATTTAAATCTTTGCAGATTGTAGGTAAGTAAGGATTGTAGAGAAATAAGAAATTATTCCACGGGCAACGAAATAAACTATTATAATAAAACAGAGGCTTGCATTTATCCAGGTTAACAGTAAAAAAGCAAGACAAAGTTGCCAATCTAATAGCATGCTTGAATTCATGCAGACTAAGCACTAAGGAAAACAGTTCATCAGAACAGTTGCCATGAAAATATTTGTAGAAATAAAGAGAGAGAAACCACGTTACATCGGTGAGAAAGTAACTGAAGTCATGATGGCAGGTCAGGATCGATTACATTACAGAGCCTTCTTTGAATTTTCTCAAGAATCTCGACATATATAGTAAGGGCGCCAGATCTGATAAGTCAGAAATATCCAATACACGGACGAATGGTAGATTTAAAAATTGTCCAATAAGGATTCGGTCGAGAAGAACGGTGGACCAAAAAAAACAGACGGAATAATTGATTTAATATTATCACTCTACTTCATGTTAGAGAAAATGTGAGTCCAAGAAGGTTCAATGTGTTGCTCTCCTGGACTTTAGCATCAGCCATGCTGACAGCAGACAGAAAAGGTTCCCTGTGGTTATTAAATGTAAACCGTTTTGCTTTAGAGGTGTTAAAATTTACAAACCATTTCTTGCTTCAGTTAACCACTGATTAGAGGTCCTTTCTGAGATCAGTTGCTAGGATTACTTTGTCAGATCTGTCGGACTGGCTACATAGACATGAGTAAATCACCGAGTCATCTGTACAGATATCGAGTTGGTAATTGATGCCATCGGGAAGGTCGCTGATGAAGATTAGATACTACGTAGATCTGCGGAAACTCTGCATTAATATGAAATCAACTAGAAAATTTCAATTATTCCTTGTGAATTGAATTCAAAATCATTTTTCACATTTATGCTTCAAATGTATTTATTTGAAATAAGTCAGATTTTTCAAAAAACATTCTTGATGAACAACTGTTACAGTTTGAGCTGGACGAAAATATAAGAACGAAAGAAAGCAGACAAATTTTTGGCGCTGAAAGGAAGTGACAAGTGTCATGGACAGTAACTATGATTTTTTTTTCCGTGCGTTTCAGACATAACTGACTTCAAACGCGGAAATCTTCTCTTTTGGTCTGGTTGAAAAGATGAAGTCAGAAACAATGGTATATGACATGATGTAAAAGATGGAGATGAAGAAAGCAAAATGGACTGTGAGGAACAAAATTAGAAATTACTACTCGAAATAAACTATAGGAAAACAGAATAAAAAGACGATTTTTTAAGAATGTAAGAAGAATATGTACATTAATGGAAGACAAGAAAACTGGAGTTAAGCGATAGAAGAAGGAAAAGGATAATAGAAGAAAAAAGAAAAATGAAAAATGAAAAGGAAAACAAAAGAAGGAAAAAGAAAAATGAAAGAAAAAGAAACGGAGAAAAATGAAAGAAAGAAAATAAAAGAAGGACAAAGAAAAATGAAAGAAAGAAAACAAAACAAGGACAAAGAAAAATGAAAGAAAGAAAACAAACGGAGGGAAAAGAAAAATGAAAGAAAGAAAACAAACGAAGGAAAAAGAAAAATGAAAGAAAAACAAACGAAGGAAAAATAAAAGAAGGAAAAAGATAAATGGAAGAAAAAGAAAGAAAATATAAATGGAAGAAAAAGATAAAAAGGAAATTAAAGGAAGAAAAAGAAAGAAAATGCAAGTAGGAAAACAAATAAGGAGGAAGAAAATAAAAAATAAAACAATGTAAGTTGAAAAATAAATGATCAAAACTTAAATAAAATTGACAGGAAACATGAGACAAAAAATGTTTACACACACACACACACACATATAATATATATATATATATATATATATATATGCTTATTTTAAGAGAGAGCGAATTGAAAAGAAAGCGAATGAAAGATTGAAAATCAAAAAGAGATTTCAAAAGGAAAGAACAGGAATATGAGTAAAAGTGTTAAAAAGAATGAGAAATTGAAAAAGTTACTTGTGAGAATAGAAAGAAGAATGTAAAACAAAAAGATGGAATAAAGAACTAATTAAAGGATAGGACACTAGATAATGGAATGAAGAAATTGAAAGCAAGAATATTGGATTGGAGCAAACGAAAGTAGAATGTGTTTTAACTTCCGCTGTGTCCATTAAGTTCTCGTCCAAGTTGCAAGACCAGCTTACGCCCATCTACCCACATTGCACGAGTAGCAGCAGACAGTTCGACTTTTATACGTTTCTATGATTAAAAACTCTGCACTAAGTTCAACTCTTTCTGTTGCTTCTTGCTATTAGAATTTATGAATAACATCTCTTCATATACTCACAAAAATACAAGTTTAAACAAGAATGCTATAAGGTACTGAATGTTACCAAATCTCGATTCTTTGTTTTTCCTGTCCGTAATCTGTCTATAAGAAGAGAATCTTATATTTTTTGACGAGTCAAAAATGATAATGCCCATTACAAACAAATCCCAAACCGAAGACGCATAACATGAATTAGGTATCTCTAAAACATTTGTACGTAAACTGGGCAATGAGTATCGAATTATCTGTGCATAACTTTCATCTTAAAGCTTTTGGACTGCTGCCTGTAAAAATCATAGACATAATTCCCATAAACTTAGAATATTTAACTGCAGTTAACTTCGCAGTATCATAAGGTTTGAAGGTATTTAAATTTTTACTGTAGGACATCACTCTGCCAAACATTACACAATCTTCAGTTCTAAGATTACCTTGGATGACTATTTTCTTAAAGGATCCAACATATCATCCATCCATCATCTTTTTATTCATTACAAATTTCTATTGACAAGTCAGATTTCATGTACTGTGTCATCCTACTTAATGATAGGCTTCAAAAAACAAGTCAATCTATCAACCTTTTGCATTATATTTCAAGTTAAAAATAGTTTTTGTAAGAATTTTTTGCAGATAATAATGATTTTGATGGTACAAGCCTACTAATTAACCTATAACTAGGAGAGAGAGAGAGAGAGAGAAACGGTGAACTCATT
This sequence comes from Acanthosepion pharaonis, assembly GCA_903632075.3. Taxonomy (NCBI): domain Eukaryota; kingdom Metazoa; phylum Mollusca; class Cephalopoda; order Sepiida; family Sepiidae; genus Acanthosepion; species Acanthosepion pharaonis. The sequence continues at coordinate 1,105,491 of CAHIKZ030005434.1, read as the reverse complement.
GCTTTCCCAAAGTTATTTGTGATTATAGTGAATTCCGACTAGATTTGGAACTCGGTTCTCCAATCTCCAATTCCGGGTCATTGTCCATTACACCACCCGCATATCCAAACTTACAATATCTTATATTCTGAAGCGGTCACCCATGAAGGTACTAACCAGACTCGACATTGCTTAACTTCGGTAACCGTACGAGAACCGGTGTTTGAACGTGATATGGCGATAAATCCCTCCTTATTTAGAAGTTTCGCCTTTGGATGTATATTTAAAAGTGGACAATTCTGCTATAGACATGAAAGCAAGGAAACAAAGCTACTAACACACAAGGGTTTACTAGCTGCGATAGAATATTTTCAAAAATATTGAGGAGAAAGAACAATAAAAGAACGGAAATTAAGAAGACAGAAGGTAACGATTGATATTATTATGAATACATTGATTTGCTCACTAAAATCCAATATAGTGTATGTACTTACTCTATTATGAACCAAAATATCACCAACAACATGTGGCAAAAATGACATCTACTATTTGAAAACAATAACGGTCGAAAATTGTATTTTATTTACAGAGTTTCAAGTGGTGAATTCTTCATTTATAGGATTTTTTTAAATGGTTTTGATAAAGGGTAAATTTTTATGACAGAAATCTGTAGGTAAAAATGAAACTTTTCCGAAATGGTACGCCTTGTGAAGCGGTTTTGTTCAGTACCAGTTGGCTCTGTTCCGTGGAGGTAAAATTCTATTCCGATGACAGGGATCGATGCGAAATGAGAAGCGAATGGAAGCATTTTTCCGCCATGCATTATCAAGTAAAATGGCTATCGTTGTCATAAATTGCAAATAGTTGTTGTTTAGATGACGGGAGAAAAGTTTTTTTTAAAATTATTTACAGTTGTGAATATTAATTTTATATTAAGCAAAAAAGGCTATTACTGCTTTTTAACAGTCAGACAATATTAAACACCTGAAAACTGCGTTGTGCATGAAACTCCGAGTTGTGCCACCAGTGAGGGATAATATGGATATTTATTGATATATACTCCGTTATATTACATCGAGCACTGTTTTATTAACATCAGCACTCAATGGGCAATATTTCATATCCACACACACACACACACATATATATATATATATATATATATATATATATATATATATATATATATATATGTGTGTGTGGTTCGGTTGATTGTGTTTTTGCGATATATCAAACCGTATGGATAAATTAATGCCGAAATGTAAATATGAAAATACAAACTTTATAATAAATTCAAGTCAATGACATTATTTCATGATTAAATTATTATTACTTAGCTGCATTTTTTTAAACAAATCATCGTACAAAATCAAATGATTAGTGAAAACTTGTTTCTTCTCACAAGAAATGAGATTAGTCGCAGTCAATGTTTTTTTTTCATGTTTTCAATACTACTATAAAAATCTATTGTTGGTCTTTTTATTTATATAAAATGTAATGCTTGTAATTTAACTACAAAAATGTCTGGTTGGTATTTTTTTTTAAATGTATTGCTGTTATTTTATACCTTCTTAGTATTTGTGCTTGGGGGTTCACTATTTGCCGATAGGTCGGGACCTAACACCCCGGGTCAAGATGAACCTAGGAACAACAAGAGATTGTTCGATGCGCCTCAAAACTTGCAATTCCGATCATAGTTCTTGTTGCCTGAAGTATTTTATCTTTATACCCAGGACGGATATATATATATATATATATATATATATATATGAGAGAGAGAGAGAGAGAGAGAGAGAGAGGGGGGGAGAGAATTTTCAGTATTGTAGGACATGCTATTATGTATATCATCGGGCATGATAGTGGGGACAATCTCCCGTTGTCTATAAAATACTTCTGTGACATGCGACTCAACATACAGGTACAAGCCGGATAATGGGCGGAGACGGAAAACTGGCACCTCATAATCACCTCATAAATGGAGCTCGATAGACTAAGAAGCCAGTCCATCTAAGGGAAGGGAAATCCTGACTTTTAAACCTCCACTGACTTGAGAAACAATGAATGCAGGTCCGAAGGAGGTTGACTGTCAACACTGACAACATTCCTGCAATTACTGCAGCCAAGATGTTCCCAATTGTAATGCCTTGTATTACTTTTGATATTGTCGGTAGGGACGAGATTGGGGTCATGTAGTCTGAGCAACGTACGGCCTCCGTATACCTTCACGTTTCCAGAAGAAGGAAAGCTCTAAATTCAAACCATCTGCTGCTTTGTAGGCATTGCTTCTTTAACTTCTGACAAGAGGGACGGTGTAATTCAGCGTTTCCCAACGGGGCGATTTCAACTATTAGGTGGTTAATGAGCAACTGAAAAGAAAATGGTGGGCGATTACATATTATGATGGGGGGGCTATAGGATTTTGAGAATTAAAAACTATTTCAACATATACTACCCGAAAAAATATATTCAAAGGAGATATTCGAATAATCTGTATAAAAAAAAAACAGGTGGCTAAATGGAAATAAATGGGTCACATTCCAAAACACGGAATATTTTGCTATTTTCTATAGTTTTGAGAAGCGTCATTTAGATTCAAATACTTCTTCTGGCAAAATAACATTTTTACGGATATAAATTGATATGTCCCGGGAGGGGATATATTTGAACGAAGTAGCTAAGTGGTTTTGGCTACTATAACCAAGCAGAATAAGGGTAGCAGTAATCGACTCGTACGCGTTATAGTCGCAGGTAAGAAGTGTAGATCAATGGCGTGGTCCAATGGGCATCGTTATAGACTTAGCTCTCAGACTTTGTCGTACCTACACGTCCGTCGGTATTTATGACGGACACCAGCCAATCATATTCCACTGAGGGGGGAAACACAGGTGTACGCATAATCCATTATATCATAAATATGATAGGGAAGACCAAGAATAATTTTGCCAGTAAAATTAAGAAGTGGCCACATTATAATTTTTATTTAATATATATATATATATATATATATATATTTTACTTTATCACATTGGCCATCTCGAAATTATCAAGACAAGAAAAGCACCCGTCAAAACATAATTTACTTATCACTGTATACTTTTGAATATTTACTTTACAGGTGGACGAAGGAAAAATTGTCCATATGAAAGTGGATGATGATGCAAAAAGTTTCGAATGTTGGAGTTACATCGTAATCTCAACATCCCGGGGGGTGCAAAAGTTACCGACAAGCTGTTGCACTATTCTGCCTTGAATGTCACCATGAACGACAATTGTGAGATGAAGGATAGTTGTGACCACAACTGCTGAATAAATAAATGAATGATTAAATATATGTGCTTATGTAGATTTCTATCCATGTTTGTGTGTTGCTGGATTCCACGCCAAAATTTGTATGGTTAGAGAGGTACTCTAGTATGTAACCACAACCGTATTGTGAGATCAGATCGATTCTTGTGGCTTTCTACAAGAATAAGCAATGAGTCGGCCTTGAAGAGATAGCAATCTTGTGCGTCAAATCACTCATATTGGTGTGAGTCACTAATGTTGCCTTATGCCAGACTAAACTATATTAAATAATATTTTCATTTCAAGTTGTTTCCCGCTTTGTTTTACCAAAGATTGAATATATCAGGCAAACTTCAAATAAACACGTATGTATGTCCACAATGATCTCGAGAAGGCAACAAAATCGTGAATATACCTGTTTGTTCTGCTATTTTTGTTTAAAATCCCTAACAACATTGATAATGTATGCAAATATATATTCCATTACTATTTTCTTTGAACGATTATATCTACAAAAAACGACTTTGAAAGGGACATTCACACTGCGCTTGCGTAGAAACGTCACAAGTGAAAAGGGACTGGCAAGATTAATAGATCAACCTGTTGAATTCGATTAACCTTAACCTTCTGAATAATTTTTGACTCGATGATGAAACGCTTATGTTAGCCAATTACAGATGATGAACGAAGCCGTGCACAAAAACCCACTTATTTTAATTTTACATACAATTCATTATGTTCGCTTGAGAGTGGTTTTATTTGGCCCATATAAATGCTACGTCTTGTAACATTTCCCTGCCGGTAACAAATACTCAGATACACACACACACATATATATATATATATATATATATATATATATATATATATATATATATATATATATATATATATAATATGGGGGTGCTAAAATGTTCAATTTGACTAAGAAATTTTTCCCAAGAAATAGAAGCTGATGTTTCGTCATTTGGTCTAATTGTGAAGTGAGTGGTTTCAGCACCACCACCGACTGTATGTATGCGGTATATATGTAGTGTGTGTTATATGTTTTACATATACTTTTTCACTGAAAAGTAAGCACCTGTACACAAACTTTTATATACTGATATATACGCCTCTACTGGTATGTACGTCATTATATTCATATATTTATTATGTGCTCTTATACAGGACCACGTGTAAATTTACATGCTTGCATGAAAACTATATTTGTACAGATGCACATATGTATGGAGGGCACAAGCTTTACATTCTTGTGTACTTCTGTACAAAATATTCCACTTATATTCACACACTGCTTTGTTTCGCTTATATTTATAAGTATTATTGTTGTAGCATACTTACGAACAATAATGGGTATATCCCCATTCATATAAAAACGGTAGTAGATACTGTATGTTGGTCTGCAGCTGGAGATTCGTCTTCAGCTGTGCTGGTCAAACTCTCTGTGCCCGGGCAGAGAGGATCCCCAGACGAGGCTGTGTCGAAGGGCAGAGTTTCGTCTCGGGAAACAGCTACCCGACCCCGTTTTATACGGGGAATACTTTGGTCGAGACTACGGGCTCGGATACCCCACATTAAATTTGACCTTGTGCCACATCTGAACGCGTGGGGCGGTTGCTAGATATCCTTCAGTTGGAGATTCATTTTGGAACTCACTTGACTCACTTCTAGCAGTTGACTACTTCTTCTACGCGCCGCTGGCGAATCTTATGTGTTGTTCTTATCCTAAGTATTAGCGTTCACTACCAACCTTCGTGTGATTATTCTATTCAGTAACCTTTCCTAGGTTACAACATTTTGGCGACAAGGAGAAGGATTCTTAAACAGTTATGTTAATATTAACTGGCCTAGATTTAGAAGTTTACTAAAAAAAAAATTCAAGCTCCGACAGGAATTGAACCTCTGTTCCTTTTTTCCCGTAAGAGTAACCGCTTTTTTAGTCAAATCGTCATGCTACTAGTTTGAGCATGGGGACCAGACTGAGAGCAAGGTTTGAATGGGTTACTAATGAAAACCACAATTTTCGTTACAATTCTACGAATCTATATCTACTAGCTTCAGTTTTGTATCCGAAATGTAAACATCATTAATATTTATCGGGATGTTTATTATTATTATTTCTTATTGCTATAAACGTTATTTTTAGTCGATAAACATGTTTGAGTTTCTATACATGTTTCTTTTTAAATTAAAAATAACCGACCAAGATTGTATAATCTATCATGTAGACACATACACACACACGTATATATATATATATATATATATATATATATATATATATATATATATATATAGGTAACTAGACTCATTTCGAAAAACCTCGAATTTTTGATTTGCTAATAATCAAATCAATCTCGAGAGAAAAAATGTTTTAAAAAAGAAAAAGTTACAAACATGAACTTCTGTCGACAAAAAATCGCACAGATGCAGGTCTGAAGCCCAAAGAAAAAAAAACGATATGAGTAAAACTAACTAACTAACAAAAGCGCTCAATACAACCGTAGAGCAGACCTAGATACACCTAGTGAGCCAGACAAACGGAAACGTAAGGCTCTTACTTTCCCTGACGATCCGTTTAGGTGAAACCTAGGTAGGTTTGTCTGGCTCACTAGGTATATATATATATATATATATATATACACGAGGTGTGTCAGAAAATTTAAGGGACTGGGTATGCTGTGTGAGCTATGGGTAAAAGAGAGATAAGCGGATTGTGTTATCATCTAACATAATAACATTGGAGTATGTAACTGTAATCTTAGCTTTTTGCAACCCTTGCATTTTTTCTCAAAAATCATGACTTCCTCACGACGACAATGCACCTGCTCACATCATCATCAGCATCCGGCACTTCCTGACGGAGAAAAAAAACTTCTACGTCCTGGAACAACCTCCCTATTCACCTGATCTTTCTCCGTGTGACATTTTTATTTGCCCCATACTCAAGGGGATCATCAAGATTTGAAGGCGTGGAGTTGAGGAGCATACAAATCAGAATCCTGCCATCAGTTCATAGAATTTTATCAGAGAAGAATGCAAACATCCATTTGATCCGAGGGGTGGATTTCTTTGAAGAGAACTCCATGTAGTTTCTTGCTTGGCGTTGAAATAAATTGTTTGTGATACCAGTATCGTTAATTTCCAGATAGACCCTATATATATATAGATATATATATTGGGAGGCACTATGGAGTAGTGGATAGCGGCTCGTATTGATCCAGTCGAATCCATTACATTCATTTAATGTGCCAATACCCTTGGGAAAGGTATAAATTCTCTTCTTCTCCCTGCAGCTTAATTTAAAACCTGCGGAGGGACGTTTGGGGACATTGTAGCACGTAGTGCATTAGGTCTCTGTATTCGGCCCTTAAAAAAAGTGTGGATGGTTCTGCTCAAAACCTTCACCACTATAATCAAATCTCATGTGCTGGTATCGGGCTGTCGGTTCCTAGGAACTGGTCTGCTTGACCCTCATACGTCGAATTCGACGGTAGATTCGGTAGATATATATATATATATATATATATATATATATATATATATATATGAGGTTTTATCGGTGATTTCTTGGAGTGTACGGTTTGTGATTTTACGAATCCACAGAAATTTTTTATACTCGTGTTCAATTATAACACGAAATTTTGCAATGTTGTGTTAAAGAATCGTTATAACGACCGAGAAATTCAAAGATTTACTATTGAGACTCTTGAAATATTTCGTCAGGCTTTTGGCGAGCATTCTTCAGATCGAAGACAATTTGTCTCTCATTTCAAGGCCAGTGAGTGTCGGTTCAGGACGATTTCCATCCAAGATGACCTGTTTCCTGTAAAACGTCATAACAAATTCTGTACCGGTAAAAAATTAATTATTTAATACGAGAATAATTCTTTAATTTATTTTAGAATATTTCTCGTGTAATCGTCTATCGCGTCAGCGCTCAGGTAATTTAATCTGTTTGTTCCATAAAGTGCTGTAAATATCCACAAATTAAATCATTTGCAACGTTTCGACGGCAATATTTTACACTGAAATTATTGGGTGCAGCTGTTTGGATATGAAGGAACAATTATACCAACAGATCTGAGCGAAAAGACATTTAAACCATGTTTTTAATATGATGCCTAGATAACCGCTCATCATCTTGAATTCAAAATTTCTACGTTCTTACCAGTGATACGAAAATAAAGTTACGATTTAAAGATGTGAGTTAGGAATTCTCTAAGAGAACGTCAACGACAGAAATAAATATTAACAGGCATGTGGCATTCTAAAAGTTTTCAAGAACACAAACAAAAACGTGTCTTTGGACTACTTTGAAAACTGAATTGTCATTTTTTTTTCAAGTGCTTTTTATGAGTACAAATGTCATTGAATATAGACGGTAACAGTTCGGTGATCACAGAAACCAGGCATGCATCTAAAACGCAGAGACCAATTCAAAGAGACTCAGCAAATGTGCATGCCAATTTTCCTGTCTGCTGTCTCGTGGAGAGCCGATAAGTCAATGTGCAGCTTTTGCCTCAATATGATGTAGGTAAGTTCAATTATTGATCTGCTGATGATGTCTAGTTTCTATGGGTTGGCCAATATCTTGTCTACTTTAAGAAACATGCTTATAGAGGCCGTTATAACTGAAGTTTGAATTGTGGAAGCATTTTGAGTTTTACGAATTGTCTGTGTGATTTAATACTGTTTACGCAGACACTGTCATATAAGTATTT
>CAHIKZ030005434.1:967500-1092500 GCA_903632075.3 Acanthosepion pharaonis | reverse complement strand
TTTGAGAAAGGTATGAATTCTCTTTTTCTCCACTCAGCTATGGGTACATAGCAGCCTTGGATTGCTATAGAACCCGCATTTACCACAGAAAGAAATGGCAACCTACTGCGGGAAATATTCTGCCTCGTCAGTCTTGTATCGAAAGTTACATGATCGCCTAAGCGTGCATCACGCATGTCGTATAACTGACTGATGTTCGCTTATCGGTCGATTCACACTACCGCCCCCCCGGTCTTTTGAAAAGAAGTGGTGTTTTATCCCTTTCTTCCTGTTTAAGATTAACTTTCCGGTTACTTCTAAAGCTGTTTAATTCTCTTTTACTCCCAGCAGCCCCTTGTGTCTTACTGACAGCATTGTCTTGCTTGGAATAAATTGATTTTTCAAAAATGTCAGAATTACCAGCTATATACAATCGTTTTCTCAGATCAGTGATAAAAATAGTTTCAAGTCAATGAATACTCTAGTTTTAAAGAAGGCAAGACTTCATCAGATCTTATAGACTGGCGCTACAGAATCGCAGACAAAGAACGTTCCTAGATAACAGAAACTAAATCACTTCAATACTTCTAACAACTAAAACGGATAGAACGTGTTATGGAAAGAAAAATTATGATATAATCAAAATGTTGGGGTTCCATACTACTTTAAACAAAAAGACAGGAAGGAAACTCCTATCAGTACAAGAAAGAGCGATAACAGAGAAGATGAGAAGCCTATTTTCCTGAAAAACCTTTTTAAAAAGAAAAATTTTATAAATTTCATCCGACAGCCACGTTAATTGTCGGTTAAAAATTGCCGAATGTTTCTTGTATGGAAACGGCTATTCATACGCTGATCATTACAATAAAATGTGTGTATATGTATATTATTATCTGCTTGTTTTTTGTATGTGTGGATACGTTTACATGTATAAATTTGAAATGAAGCAGATACGTTTTAATCTATGTACGGGGAGGTGAGTTCAATTTAGTTATCAGGCAAAGAACTTAACATGAACTCATACTTTGGCTGTAATCAAAATGACAGTTACTTCCTGAAATGTTTAACAAGCTGATCTCGCAGATCGTTGCTAGTAACTCCGATCGTCAGTACGTAGTCGACGCTGGTGGCTTTGAGCAAAATGACATCAAATCCTAAAGAGAAATGCTAATTCACGCTGATCTATACCACGCGAAAGTTAAAATCACCCCAAGAAAATACAAATTGGAGAAGGGGCTGCATGGATTTGTGTTAAATTTATATATAGAAGACTTTTCTTCAAAAGATGGTAGTTCAATATTCTTTTAAAAAATATTGAGGTATAACCAGTATATGTCGAATATGTTTGTTATGTAGATGTCTTAAATATCATGAAAGATAGTGTCTTCCATGTCACATCAAGGACCTCAGACGATTTCCAATATCCAGGCCCACCCGGTTGCTCAGGGTGATTACGGAAGTACGTGGGGATGGAAATGTATAAAAGGGTCCAACATTAGTTCTTTCCATAATTTTTAAAGTGTTTTTAGTAACACACAAACTTAAAAGAATTCTTATAATATATAAGTAATCTTAGGCGATTTTTTCTGTTTACTGGACTCGTACCTTCTTCCTCTGAAAAGTACTCGGAACTTTACATATATATGAGCTCATCAATATGTCTGTACCATAATCCTTAAAAATAATTTTATTGATTTTAAAACATAATTACCTGCCTTGTCAATGCACCTCATTTAGTAGTGAATATTAATCACATATATCGAACATTATACTGTAACAATTTCAGACCAAAATTTAGTTTACGGATTTATTGATTCACCTTTGCATAATGCAAGGTTTTCTTTTTGCATGCATTATGTGATTTGCATCACGTGCAGAAGAATATAAGTATAAGAATTTCGAAATTGATTTACGTCAACATCAAAGATGTAATATTTAAAAACAATGTATACGCAAGCTTTTTTGACTTCATACAGTTTGATAAAACCTGTTGTTGTTGTTGTTGTTGTTGTCGTCGTCGTTGTTGTTGTCGTCGTCGGTAACCGCTCGCATCCGAGCATCAGGATCGACATCCTCTCTCCCTATCCGCCAACTCCACTGAATCAAAGAGAGTTTGACGAAGCAATTTGCGTGAATTTGATTTTGGTGGACAACTTTGTCCGACAGAGAAGCCCACACATTTGACCAGAAGTGCCTCCACAACCTCGCGGCTCAAAGTGGATAAAGACAGGCGAGATCTGGAAAACCTGGTTGCATCGGACTGCCGGCTTCATAGTTTACCAAAGTCCGCCTTGGTTAGGCCAACTCGACTGGCGCTGCCCTCTTCCACCGGTTTGGCCGTTGACATCGTGTATTTATACGCCTGTTCCGACAAATAGAGTACAAAGCTATATATTTCTAAAGATAATGTGACATTTAAACTGTTATAATGCCGGTTACTCTTCATGGTATGGTATGGCCGTCGCTGACATTAAATATAATGTTATAAATAGGTGAAAGGAAATAGCAAAAATGTCGACAGAAGAACAAGTTTCGACAATTTCATTGTAAACTTTACAGAAGTTTTATATTGCGTTTGTCTTTTTATTTGCCCTGTAAAAGATTCAAGCAGCCCTCCACCACCACCAGACGATGCCGTCTCCTTCTGATAATTACTTACATCAGTCCTTTTGGATTCTTTGTTTTCTTTTACTTTTATTTATCTTGGTTGACCGACTTTGAAGAACGATCAATCAACCTCTGTGACAAGCGACCAGAATCGGTTCTTCGCTTTTCTATCATTATTTAGTCGCTCGGGCCACGCTTCTTCCAAGCCTGATAATTGCACCAAGAAATTCTGTCGTTCCTCATTTTGTTGTTCCAAAATAAGATTAGTGGAATCGATGAAAAATAGATTCTACCAGGAACATGTCTTTCTTCTACAAACGAGGGAAATATTTTAACAACAATGAGTCGTCATTATTCTTTGTTTACTTTATAGATCTACGAATATCTAAGCACGAATTTGAAAATAATATACCATAATAACAGGTCTCTCTTAATGAAAACTTCCTTTTTTGTTTGTTCTTTAATATGATTGGTGAGTATTTTGAATACTGACTTCTTTTATGATGTTTTGGTACAGGAAAACATCCGATTTTCCGCTAAATGGCGGAAAGAGCTAGGAGTAATGTTACAGGATGCGAAGGCGTGGCTATAATGGTTAGTGATTGGCCCAAATACCTCGTGGGTGTGGTATTCTGACAGTGATGGATTGCGCTTTGTCTGGGGGTTTGGATACAAGACCAAAACAACGCTAATTTAACAGGGACCCGCAAGAATTTTGAAGCGTCGATATTTTTCCAATACCCACGTTTGAGAGACGGGCTTAGACTGGACGCGGAGGGACGCTAAACCAACGAGAGATATGCATTCTCGTGGCGTCATTCTTCCCGCTGCCTCTTAAAATCCAAGCTGCCACGTCTGTCCCCCACTTCTAATAAAAACGAGTAAGAAAAAGAAATTGTCCTTTCGGTAATAGCATCTTTGCTGTAGCGTTAGAACCAAGAGATGGCACGGAACGCAACAATAAGATTTCTTTTTTTTAATGAAAAGATACAATCAGTGTGCTACTACAGTTTCACGTTCCCGGCTACTTCACTTATTTAATACCTTGATATTATGTCTTATAATATATCCGAGTTTTACTCCAGTTAATGTCAGAGACAAAATTCCGAGATGATTGTATTTGTCCATTTCTAACTCAATGAATTTTTGAATTTTCGAAGGCGGGTTGAGGGGAATATGTATTGTAAGTCAAAAGTTGTATCCCTTTTCATTTATAAATGAGGTAAGAAAAACATCTATCCAATGTGTGTATGACATTAACTGGGTTAATACTCGGGTATATTAAATAACAAAATAGCAATATAGGCAATAACCGAACCAATTTGATTATTGGAAACCTGAAACTATAGTCATGATTAGTTATTTTTAGTTATTTGTATTTGCATGAAAAACTGTTCACACACACGCATATATATATATATATATATATATATATATATATACATATATATATATATATATAAAGCAATTCACCCCAAGCAAGGCGAGTGGCACAAGCACGCAAGGGGTTACAGAGGATTGAGAACAAGAGCAAAGAGGCGTGTTTGAGTAAAGAATACAGAGAAAGACGGGGAACAAGATCAAGGTATCAGAAGATGTCGATTGACATTACATTTAAATATTTGAAGATTATAGTTATGAGGAAAACAAGCAAGAGGAAGCTAAAAAATATTCACGGTGCTGAAGTGCGAGAGAAGCCGTTTGAGTAGAAGAGACGGTTACATTTAACCGTTTTGACAGTGAAAAGGTGGGATCGAGATGCCAGCCTAATAGCTCGCTTAAATTCATGCTGTCTGTGAACCATCGAAAGTAGATCTTCAGTTGCCGTGAAAATACTTGTAGAAGAGACAGAGGAAATCACGGCACGTCTCTGGGAAAGCGACTATAGACTGAATGCCTACATCAGGACCTATCATATAAAGAGAAAGAACAGAAAGATATATAATCCGGTGTTCTTATTAATATTTTTATTTTTTGAAAATGAAGCAGAACTAGGGCTTTTAATTTAATTCTATAATTGAATTTGAAGTTTTTAACTTCTTTTTTTAAACATGGTAATTCCTGTGTAGTGATGGAACCATATTTTTAAATTAGTAAATATATATAAAAGAGAGAGAGAGACTCCTTAAAGACACAAGTTATATGAATAAAATACAGCTTGAGATTTATATATTTCTCCAAAAATGCCGAATGGAAGAATATGAATCTTTACTTAAGTCATTGAGTTTCTGGTAACTTTTTTTTCAAATTTATTTAAATTCATATTCTGAATTTAATTTCTTTTTTCATTTCATCTGTCGTTCTCTCTCTTCATCTTTCTCTCTCTTTCATGTATCGAGATTAACCGTCTTAATAAATATTCTGCCCTAGCGAATGTAAAATTGAAACCTATTGTGACTGGTACATTCTTTTATCGATTAGATTTAGGCTACCTCACTTCCGGCTGTCGTTCAGGGCCGGTGAAAAAAATTACACGTTGAAGGAACGTTATGTTTGGAAACTATCTTTTGTTTCAGTGAATTCCTTTTTTGCTATTCGTCTTTAATTTCTCTTTCCGTTCTTAGTCTTCAACGACTTTGTCATTATTTTAATTAGCCCAATTACACCTATTTGGAATGTTATTCATTCTGGCATATATGTCTTACTCATCAGTTTTCAGTATTTTTCCTAGATTATTGGTTTTTCTTTGTAAGCATCCATTAATCGTTTTTCATACTAATTTAAATTTATTTTATTTTGTCCTATTCTTTGGTTATTTTTATGTTTATCCTCCAAACTGAGTTCATTCAATTTTTTATCCAATTATTATTTTTTCGTTAAACCTTGTTGCGCTCTCGCTTTTCGTCTCGCTTTTATTTCATTTTTGTTATGGTCCGGTTCCTTGTACCACGGTGATAGTCCAAGGTAGAACCAATAAAGAATAACTGGAACACAGGTATGGAATAACACAGATATATTACAAACAGGAATATATACAGAGAATTAGAAGTGTTAGTATGAACAATCAGGTTTAGTAGAGAGAACAATGTAGTCTCGACCAGTATCTCTATTCCAATGTCTTGCAGTAATTGTCTGAACGCGACTCTGTTTCGGACTGCCTCTGACTCGACTCTTGACTCGAACTACTGACTGACGATATTCAGTCACCCCCCCCCACGAGGGCGTCATGTGGCACAAGGCCTTTTTAACGTGGGCTCTCCGAGCCCGTGGGCTCGGCTAAAAATATGCCCATTGAAGCCGTATAAACGGGTTCAGGGTCGGTTTACCTCCCCGAAAGAGAATCCGCCCTTCGGCGTAGCCTCCTTCGGGCTGCTGCCCGCCCGAAGGTAGAGAGTTCAACCGATCTGTCGTTCAAGACTTGAGCGACTGACTGACGATATTCAGTCACCCCACACACGAATTATCTCTAAAGCAAAAAATCTCCCAGCTCCATAAACATGTTGCACAGCTTACCGACTATATGGATCAAAGCATCTGCAGATCTTCTGGATTGAAATTTGTTTCATCCAGATATGCTGTTGGTATCATAAAATGGTTTTGTTCCACAATATCTTCAGAGAGAAGTTCGGCCATTAAAAAAGTAGCCAAGTATCTTTAATTCCCTGTCACTGGATGATTTCTTAATGAATGGAGTTGGCTGATCATGTCTTGATTTATATTCTTTTTTTTTTTAATCGATTCACCCCAAGCAAGGCTGGAATCCACGAGTACGCAAGGAGTTATAGAAGATTTGGAGCGAGAGCAGATAGGAGTGATAGAGGAAAGGATGAGGAGAAGGATAGTGGATAGATCACGGCAACTAGAGATGTCGATTGACATTACATTTGAATAGTCGGAGATTATAGCTGTCAGGGAAACAGGAATAGGGAAGCGAGTTCCACTGGCGAGAGGTGCGAGATATGAAGCTATTGAAGTAGAAGAGACGGCTACATTTAACAGTTTCAATAGTGAAAGGGTGAGATCGGGATGCCAGCCTCGTAGGGCGCTTGAATTTATGAAGTCTGGGAACCAGCGCAAGCAGCTCATCGGAGCAATTTCCAATATATATATATATATATATATATATATATATATATATATATATATATATATACCAAAGTATATAATTGGTATATACGGAATGAATTCCAATAACCAACAATTACTATTCTTAAAAGAGTGCTCAATACAAAGTAGAGAGATATAATTATTTTTATAAAAAATTATAACATAAGTATGTTATAAAATCACTAAAAATAGCCATTTTGTTTCAACACACTTGTGTCTTATCAAGATGATGTTGAAAAGAAAAATTTTCTTTTCAACATCATCACTTGATAAGACACAGAGTGTGTTGAAACAAAATGGCTATTTTTGTAGTGATTTTATAACATACTTATGTTATAATTTTTTTATAAAAAATAATTATATATATATATACACAATATATTCTTAACCCCAAAATGTTATTTATATTTACCGGCAAAATAGTTGGTGACTTTTTTCTTTCGGGAACCGGCAAAATAGCCTATTAATTTATTTATTTTTATTTTTTTTTATTGTTCATAACACTTATTGCACATAGGATTTTGTTTTATTTCTATTGGTTTTTCTAGTTTAAGATGGAAAATAAGTTTCTCTTGGCATATTAAGATTGTTGTGGCTCTCGTCAGTGGCGAGTGGGTCCTGTTCCAGAGACGTACTTCTTTCAAGAACCAATGAAGGTTAACGTCCGCTCCGTCCTCATGAAGCTGCTTTGTATCTTTTTTTTTTCAAGTTTTCTTCGCCTGGACGATTGCTTTACATATCTTGTCACTTCATATTAGCCTGTCAACTGCCTCTATTTCTCACTGACAAGAGAATACTATCTATTGCCTAGGGTCTCTGTTTCCTCTCGGCCTGTGTTCTCCGAAAGATTTCGTCCGAAACATATTCCTAAATCTTCATCAACGACACGCTCAATGCATTTGATTACTTTGTAACTGATCTTCAACCTTGTCACTCAGCTGACCGTACTGTCAACGAGCTTTAATTTGAGTATAATGCTAACGAGTCACAGCATTACCCTGCTTATAGTGATTTTCTGAGCCAGGCCTAGATGTGGCACAAGGCCGAAAGTATGGGGCACCCAGTGAGGATTGAACTCACTACTCAGTCGCAATTGATCTAGCAAGACAAGTTTGCTAACCATTACACCACCTCTAGGTGCCCCATTACCCTGCTTATATAGATATATTTAAATATAATCATATTGTCTTGACCAAATAGATTGATGAAGTAGCATTTTGTACAGCTGCGTGGTATTTCTCTGAAGTACGGGCGTACATTAACGTAGCCATCTCTTTACCAGATAACATTGTACTAGTTTACATGGTACCAGAACTTGAGAGTAATCCTCCGTCAGATCTATTCAAAGTGATGAACTGATCGCTTTCTAAAACGGCAAATTGCAAAATTTGGACTCGCATAGTCGTTTTCATTTTCCTACATTTCAACTATCAAGCCAAGCCAGAACCAAGCCAATCCATTAATAGACCGTTCTGGTCGCTTGCAAGTAATTTGAAGCTTAAGTAGAGGTTCGAACTTTGTCTCTTTCTGGGGCCTGTCGATAACAAATTATATATATATATATATATATATCATTTATTCGAAAATTATAGCATAAACGTGTTATAAAATCACTACAAAATAAGCCATTTTGTTTCAACACTTCTGGTGTCATATCAAGTGATGGTGTTAAATATAGAATATAGGTTCTATATTCAAAACCATCACTTGATAAGACACCAGAAGTGTTGAAACAAAATGGCTATATTTGTAGTGATTTTATAATTTTCGAATAAATTATATTTGCTCTACTCTGTATTGAGCATTGTCTTAAGAATAGTATTTTTGATTATTGGATTTTATTCCGTATATACCAATCCTATACTTGGATATATATATATATATATATATATATATATATATATATATATATATATGTGTGTGTGTGTGTGTGCACTCATGCACCTATGATCACATTTATACATAAGCTATATGGTTTTAAATGCTTTTCAAAAAGATCTTTAATATTCATAACATATCCTTGAAATCTTATAAACCGAAAAAACGTTGCATTTTCTCTTTTATGTATTAATAAAAATATCCAGTTAATTTCTAAGTATGTATCTTCCGGGCACACGCACGTTTGAAGCTTTTTAAATAAAAATAATACATTATTTCCTCCTATAAAACAAAGTATCTTTATGTGTAACATTTTCGTTGCAAGCTGCATCTGCAAAGATTATCTTTTTTGGAAAATAGATATATTTCTGAAATATTACATTTACTTAAAGTGAAGAGAATGTTAACATTTTTTTTTTTCTATTTCATTCTGTCAACTGCAACACGACAAAGAATTCGTGATTTTCAGTGGTGACATTTCCGACTACGATGACGACGGAAGGTGTTTAGCCTACAGTGAATTTTACATCATTTTGAGGCAAAGCTTTTTATCTAATTTTCCTCGCTATTCTTTTTAAATTATAGATTTTTAATAACCCAATGCGCCCCCGCACACAATGCTGTCAATGTATCCATCTCTAAGACGGAAAATAATATTGACGAAAGACCATTAAAATGATAGAAAACGACATGTAACGATTGGCTGGAAAACATTTAATAAAAATAGAAACATCATGAGAAGCACTTCGGCAAGATGTTTAAAACGTAAAGCGTATAATGAATGAATCGTGTCAGCTTTGACGTACCTTTGTTGATATATTTTGCTTTGCGGCGTATCATCCTCTATAGGTTATTTAATGTCGTAAAACTAAATATTTTGGTCACAACTTTATGGCTTCAACTAAATATATTTTGAACACAAAGGTATACTTCCAAAAACAGATATTTTTTAATTATTTTTATATTTCCTGTGTAAACGTATGGTTTTTGTGATGTCAACGAATACTCGTTGACATTTTGTGATATCAACGATCACTCGTTGCCATTTTGCGATGTCAACGAATACTCGTTGCCATTTTGTGATATCAACGAACACTCGTTGTCATTTTGTGATGTCAACGAATACTCGTTGTCACTTTCGCAATGCTCGTTGTAGTAGAGACTTTTTAATCGGAGATCAGGCTATAATACGCCGTTGAACAATACTGGTGTCAGACGCCTTCGAATAACACTCACACTAATAGCACTTGCACGATAATACTCGCTCGAAAATTAATCACCGAATAGTGATCCGAATAGAGAAATAGTATAGTGAACAGAGTAGAGAATAGCAGTCCGTATAGTAATAGATGATAGACTAGAAATAGCGATCCGTATAGTAATAGAGGATAGAAAAGAAATGCAGATCAATTAGACGTCACACGACTTCCTATATAATGTGTTTCCACTAAGGTCACGTGATCCACTTAATTCAATAATGGGATCGCCTGTGTTTGCTCACTGGCGATCTATGTTCAAACTCAAGTGTCGGCAGTAACACTTTATTTCTATATAACAATGTGTTATGGATATATAGTTTGTATCTATTGTAGGTGTTATATGTTTTGGCATATACATACGGTATATGGTATCTCTTATAAAATTTGATATCTCTTTAAAATGTATTGCTAGTCGTTCTGTTATAAAAATGTATTGTTGGTAATTTCACAATGAAAATGTATTTTGGTATATTTTTTATAAAAATGTATTGCTTATACTTTCATTATAAAAATATATTTTTATACATTCCTATTACTTTGATTTTTTTTGGTGGGAGGGTTCGCTGTTTGCCCATAGCTGTAACCCTTAACAAGTGCTACAAGGACTTGGGAACAATATCAATTCAGAAGTTGTTTCACGATTCTCAGTCACCCGATCCGAGCCCTTGCTGCCGGATGTAGTTTTATTTTATTTATTTATTTTGTATTTGCTCCCCCCCACCCAGTACAAGGTCAGGTTGTTATACAAGGTCGGTTTAATGTGGGGAGCCCGAGTGGTAGACCCGGGCTAGGAACAAAGTGCTGTCCTCGGTGCGAACACCGATCCCTTTCTCTGATGCAATGAGAGGGCGCGGCCTCGGGCAACTCTTCCCCAGGGTCTGAACCTCTCAGTATTATTTTCCTCAGTCTCGAATCTGTCCTTCGACGGAGCCGCCGAGCCCACTCTGCACAAAGACATAGACTCAACTGAGAGATGATAAATAGAGCATTATAAAGTACTCGAGAGAGTAATTTACACTTTACAATTTACGGATGTGGTTTATCGTTATATTCAGGACAAATGTGAGACATGAAATTTTTAAATGTCCTTTGAAAGAAACTGTGAAAGGAACAATGGAAATAGTAGTTAATTGATAACGCTACCAGATAAAAAGATGACGACGTAGATCAGCGAAAAGGTCAGGAGAAGTGATTAAATGACAATATTTTGGGTGGCGGGACATCTAAGAAGAAAAAATAGATGGAACTAAAGGTCGGTTGACTGGTAGCCAGTTGATAGCTAAGCCAGTCAAACCAATCAAAAGATAGCGACTTTCCCAAATCCCCCACTATCATCAGGATGGACGTTGCAAAGGGCTTTAGTCTAACTGCTAACATGCAACGCCTGCTATTGCTCTTGAACCTCCGCTGCGTTGCAGTCATACCCAATCATAGGAAAGTCTTCGGGAGTAAACCCTGAGGACAAATCAGGAGTCCGCGGAAATTCAAATTCAAAGTTGGTGTCTAGCGTGGGATAATTCACTTCATGGCTTAAAACTACGTTCTGACCAACCACAGGTAGGTCGAAGGACGATGAGGATGAATGCTCTTGAAGATGTACAAGGGGCATCACATTTCAACTTGATTTATTACTAGCAGCATGACCCGGCGTTGCCCGTGTTTGATTCAAAAATCGTACGACTCATACAGCAATCGCTATCACTTGACTTAAAATATTTTTGCCCTTCCTTTAAAGGAGTGCCCTTTGCCGTACTGATGTTGCTACATGCCTTACTTCTTGCCTATCTCACACTGCGAATTTTTCTAAGCTCTATACTAAACATTAAATCTGTTATGAAAAAAGAACTAAACAAAATGAACAAAAAACGATCAGATTTAAAAAAAAAAAAAAAGGACTCGTAACTGGAAAAACCGAATGAAAAAGAATGTTAACAACAAATACTTTTTCACACCCAACCCAGTTCTGTGGTATCAGAATCAACGTTGAGTTTAAGCAAGCGAATGAGCCAATTGGAGTAAAGTGCCATGCAGATTTAAATTTTTCCCACTTGTGACGAATGCAGCTATCGATTTTTTTGCATGCTAGCATGCTTGTTAACATTCATGTCAGTCAGCTGTTGGCTCTCACGCTGGCCAATAGAATCTTCCTGCCTATTCGTGGCTGCCAGCTATAGGTTCTTACTCTGGCCAGCAGAAAATGACCGCAAACTATATGAAAATTGCCGTAGAAGCATGAAAAAATCGATTATTTCCACTATGGATGGGAGTTTGGAAATGCAAGGTCAGTCTTGGCCTTCCTGCATGTAAATTTTGGGGCAAATCCGTCGAAAATTGCGGCCGTGCATTCGTTACATACACACACACACACACACACACAAACACATCCTGCCTTTTATAGATAGAGATGCTCTTTTTTCTCCTGAATAGGTATTAATCGGCGAAATTAATATTTAAGTGTTATCTCCTCTTTTATTATACTGTCCGACGCCAGGTGACATGTTGGCGGCATGGGACTAGATCAAAACTTACAAGCATAGTAACTATTTTTTACCTCGTTTTAATTTTCATTTACTGAGCTAAAAGCTAAAAACAGACATCAACATCGTCACTTCTCTTGTTTATTACTGCTGAAACTACCTAGCTAATGTGAGTTCCTATGTTCGCGTCGTGTAATGGTTAATGGCTCGGGAAAAGAAATCGGTTGTCCGTGTTCGAATTCTGGCCGGGTTAGTTACATCCACTTTCACATAAATACTCATGAATATATCTGTTTTCAATCCAGCTATGGATTAAACAGCATAACATACTGTGTTTCTAGCCTTGGCTGGCAATCAGTTTAAAAGAAGGACAATTCTGGATACAAAACAGTAGCCTTTGCGCCGCATGTAATAGGACAACTGAAAAAATTTTGGAGTTCACAGTTAAATGCGGAGCAGGGTTATTTTCTCAGAGTCGAAAAAAGTATTACTACTAAAAGCAATTATTTTTACCTTGTTTCAGTTAGAAGATCAGTGGTAATCTGGCAAAATGATGTCTTGCATGAAAGTGCATATGAATCAGTAGTTGTGTCAATGAATTCTTCAATGCAAAAAAAAAACGTGTACATAGACAAAAATTGCATCAACGCTTACACAAGTGGCTCTTGAATCAGGATTTGATGCCTTACGACTTTGATCTATTCGAACCAATGAATAAAGGGACAACACGAGCATTTTCCTAAGACCGACGCTGACACGTATTATCCATTCTTATTAAAGCTAAATAAGAAATGTCGGTGGTTGTATAGTAAATGTTAGCGACTCAGATGGAGAAATTACTGGGCCCTGTTCGAATTCCGACCGAGTTACATTTATCTTCGGTGCAGGTATGAATCAATCACATCTCCTTGCTGTGGTCTAAATAACAGTGCAAACTGGGTCCTCTAGCCATAGTCGTCGACCCGTTTATGGGACAACTATGAATTAAAAACATTCCTAACCCTGGGGAGGCACAGCAATATACAACTTTAATAACGGTTATTATAAAAATTACTAACAACGCATTTTTATAGTTGGATTACCAGAATTACATTTTATACTTAAAAATCGATTATAGATTTAACTGCAGTGCTAGGCTGTAGTTTCCATGATCTCGATTAAGGCCGAATAAAAAATGTTTATAACTGTTCTAGTGATCCCTGTATCAGGTTGTAGCCTCCATTGAAATAAATGTGCTCATCGCTGTTACCTAGAGAGTTTAGATTTAAGCCCAGCACTAGAATAGCGTCGAGATGTCAATTTACATTTGAGCAAGCGAGATGGAGCCGTACCTGCTATGCTAACAGTTTCTTCTCTCACACTTCCTGCTTACGGAACTCCCTTCCGGCTCTATTATTACCAACCAATTTTAATCTGCAAAAATTTAAATGCAATTATGTTATAGTGGAACACACCTATTCTATAGTTAATAGGCTCTCCCACCTATAATAAGTAGGAGTAACAAGAGTAGGGAGTGGCTCAGGAAGTCGCTCAGTCAGTCGATGCCGGACGACCGTTAGTCGGATACTAAAGTATCAGCGACCACAACTAGATTTCTCTGCGTCATTACCTATTATATGAAGTTCCTAACGTTTTTGTACGTCGAACCTATTTTAGGACCGACTTAGTACAAATACAAGCCTCCACTGTGAAATCACTCCATAACAAATATCAAACACTATTTACTGTCCACCTGATTACTCTCTTCTCTTTCTGCCCATCATTAATGATTCTGTCCTAATTCTTCCACACACTGTAACCCCTTTTGTTTTAGTGGAGTTACTGCCTTGCTTGGAGTGATTCCTAATAAAAGAAATATAGGTTGTGGTAATTTCGAAGAGTTTTTCGTTAATTGTTTTACGGAAACTTTTGATTTGAAGTAGGCCTAAAGGTTAGCAAGGATTACCTTCACTTAATTCCACGCAGTTTGTAATCAAACTAAACTACGGTTATAAAATATCAATACCTGCCCTCTGCAGTGTAGCATCTGCTAACCCGCTATTGCGGAATACTACAACTTTATGGAGCTCAATCTTCAACTGCAATCCGACACTGCCTTGTGTCAGACAAATCCAAGTAAATATCTATAAATTTGTCTACGGATGATTTTTTTTTTAAAAAAAAAAAGAAAAAAATTCCCAAAAGAATAAATATGCAAAAATATGTTCTTTCTGGATATTTTCCCAGTAGATTTATATATATATATATATATTTCTTGTATTTAATTTAATCAGACGAAAACAGCTGTCACTTTCAGACTAAAAATTGTTCGAATGATCAACACGCAAAAGTATACGCATAGAGGCGCTCGAGAGGAAAAATGGCGGGCGATTGCAATTGTACTTTTGCAAGTACGCATACAATTGCATATTAAATTATATATATATATATATAGAGAGAGAGAGAGAGGAGAGAGTGCTGAAAATTATCCGCTGGACCCTCTCTATATATCAGTATTTCAATAAACATCCTAATAATTACTGTAAAAAGATGCATATACAAGCGGGCGCTGAAAGACTCTCGTCCCAAACAAGAAGCGCTTTCCCATTCAAAAGAAAAATAAATCTGTTAATACAGGATCTGCCGAATATAATATATTAAGTGTATGACGATATGTATATCATCCA
Organism: Acanthosepion pharaonis; assembly: GCA_903632075.3. Lineage (NCBI taxonomy): Eukaryota > Metazoa > Mollusca > Cephalopoda > Sepiida > Sepiidae > Acanthosepion > Acanthosepion pharaonis. The sequence continues at coordinate 1,077,587 of CAHIKZ030005434.1, read as the reverse complement.
CATCGTAATACATAATGGGTTGGTGCATAATTATCAGGCGCTTTCGTAGGCGAGTAATTTGTTCATAAAAATTGCTGTTTTGTTTACTTTTTTTAATAAAAATATTTTATTTTCAGGTTATAAAAATGCGTGTCAATAATCATACGCTTTGGAATAATCATTTAAAAATTATATTGTTTAAATGTTATGTTTCTTTTTTTATAATAAATATTGTTTAAAAACGCCTGATAATTATGCACCATCCCAATATATTCCTTCGGGGTTACATAAAAAATATGACTTAAATAAATCCGTTTATTTCAATACCTGCATATAATATGGTTACTCAAAAGAATGTTTGTACATATCTCGTTGATCCTGCCAGATGATGCGCTCGCTATGTAACTAATGTCCGCTCAACATAGTTACAGCTCTGCAGCCATTTAACAAAGGTTAATGTGGTCAAACAGACGTCGGCAACAGCAATTGGCTAGCCGCCCTGGTAGGCAGATGTGCTCAGAAATGAGTTGCTAGACATTATATCTGTAATCCTTTTGTACATCCATTGCTATCAGTATGTGTGGCGTCCTCTGTGTGTGAATATATATATATATATATATATACACACACACACACACACACCATGGTTATAATTTATTACATTGGAAATTCAAAACCAAGGTGTATTAGCGTTTGAGCCTTTTATATTATATTCTTGTTCTGGCCTGGACATTGAGTTCTACCTCGATTCTATCCTCTTGGATATATATATATATATATATATATATATATATATATATATATATATATATATATATATATATATATATATATATATATATATATATATATATATATATATATATATATAAGGTCGAGGCGGTGTAATCGTTAGCAAGCTTGTCTTGCTAGAACAATTACGACTGAGTAGTCAGTTCGATCCTCATTGGGTGCCCCATCTAAGCTACGCTTAGAAAATTTATATATATATATACATGAAAGAAGACGAGATGCACAAAAACACCTCTCTCTCTCTCTTATATATATATATAAACTCTTTTTCAAATTAATTATATATATATGTGTGTGTATATTCACATTCACGCACTTACCGTCGAAATATTTGTAATTTATTTTCTAACACAAAATAAATATGCATGTACTTGCGGAGGTGCGTGAATTTTATTATAATATATCTGTGTTTGTGTGCGTGCGTATATTCATACTTACATGTTTGTCCCTTCTTTTTCAGTAATGTCTGTTTTCCTTTATATTAACTTGCACGACTAACACTGAACATATCTCGCCGGGCAAGGTCTTTGTTTCTTTTGCTAATCCTCCTTTTCTGTATCCATTTATTCTACACCAGTCAGACAATAGACCTCATGCAAACAGACATGCTCACAGCGTCCGATAAGCCACTTGTCCTAAACAGCTGACTCTCTCACGCTGTTTCATGCTGAAGAAAATTTAAATTGTCTGAACAGGTCGTCGGTTGCGTGCTACCCAGAAGGGTTTTTTTTTTTTTTCTAAAGTAGCGGAAACTTTCAATATATAATATTTTTCTCTCTGTTTTGCCGTATTGCAAAAAGATATTTTTTTTCTGTTGGTTTTGTTTACAGCGATTTGCTTAGTGACGCACACTACCACCGAAGTGCCGTGTTTCATAAAGGATAGAGTTTTATTCGATGAATTATTTGAACTAATATTTAAACGTTCAAAAATAAGAATAGTGTAAACCCCGGGCTGGGCTAGAATACAGCCACACGTAGCACAATTCCGTGACGCATGCATATTTATTTTAAATTAAAGACTAAAACCTCATTGACTAAATAATGTACAGGCGATATGTGATGTTTTATTTTTACTTTATGATCTAATTTGTGCTGGAGAAACCTCCTAAGCCTGATCAGAACAAATCTAAGAAATAGACGTCTGTACATATATTTGGACGAAACGGTGCTTGCTTAAGACGTTGACGTTGTATAATATACAACAAGAAAAGATTTGGGAACGGCAGATCCTAAAAGACTATTAAGTCACTCTCATATCCAGATGAGTGCCTCCACATGGTTTAAAGAGGTATTCTGGTTTAGCTTTAATACTGAGTAGAGAGTTTGAGTCCATCGCTAGAAAACATAATATATGCATTAAAATCCTGTTCATCCCTAGTGCGAGTTTTGATCCTTGAAGAAAAACTTGTTGTCTGTAGTTTTTCAGTTTATTTGATGTTAAAATGCTAGTACTTACGGATAGTCTTCCATCCATCATCAGGCATGTGTTTTTTCCTTATAAAATCAAAAACTTGAGACGATATATCTGTATGTCGACCGAAAGATGTTTTTTGAATATCTGCTATTATTGACGGTTGTGTAAGATCTCGGAACGTGCAAAGACGCAACGCTAAGTTTTTCAAAAATTTTTTAAGTGAGAATTTCTTGTGATGCGTTAAATCCACGTATTCTATTTTTTCAAGTGTATTCAGTTTTTATGTCATGAACTAAGTATATAGTTCAATAATATTATAAGACATTACACTATATTATTAAATGTTGTTTAATACTGTTTATTATAAACAGAGCATTTACTTAAATATTTGTATCTATGAAAAGAATGTATAAACACAAAAATGTCTTAATATCTATATATATATATATATATATATATATATATATATATATATAAAACCTTGGTTAAAAATGGGAGATGTCAAAATAAGGTAAGTACAAAAGTTCAATTATCGGTAAAGCGTTTTAACAGATAAAATTAAATGTGACACCGAAATCCGAAGGCGCAATGGAATTGCCAAAGAAGTCTTCAAAAAGCCAAAAACAATATATGGAAGCAGGAAAACTTCATTAGAGACATAGAAAAAATGCTGAACTGCTATGTAATATCAGTTTTCTTATACCGCAGTGAACTCTGGACAATCTCCTCATAGATGAAGAAGAAACTTGAAGCAACAGAAATGCGATTCCATAAAACGATGTTGAGAATAACATGAACCGAACATGAGAGGAATGTCGAAGTTTTAGAGAAAATGGAAACAAAAAGGATGCTTATACGTAACCCCAGATAGAGACTGTTGAAATATCCAAATAATGAGGAAAGCCGCCTTAGAAAATCTGACACTCACAGGATATAGTAAACATAAAACAGAGACAGAAGAATGAAGCGCATAATCTACTTAACGAACGCTCATAAATGGTTGACAAAATATGGATTAAGAGGAAACGAAAATACAAAAATTACTAAGAGCTCCAGTGTAAAGGAAGTTGAGCATATTCATCCTAGGCTACGTCCTGAAGAGACACTACACATAGAAGAATTTTCTGGATTACTTGACCCAGGGATTGAACTGACATTTTCCGATTCTTTTAACGACCAACCCGTTTTTATAACCTTGAGTATAGTAAAGATTTAGAAGTATTGAACCACTAACTGTGACTTTGTAGTCGCTAATCAGCAAACTTGAAACCAACTTCCGTTTAAAATTCCGTTTAAAACATGTTACGAGGGGAAAATATAAGATATCTTTATTATAATCAATGAAATAGTTACTTTTATATTCATAAATTTTAAGATATTTTTATGTTTATACATTCTTTTTTTTTATAGAAAGAAATATTTAGGTAAATATTCTATTTATAATAAACAGTATTAGCAACATTTACCAGCCAGAATGTCCGAGAAATTGTCAAAGTATTTACTTAAATATTTGTATCTATAAAAAAAAAAGAATGTATAAACATAAAAATGTCTTTAAATAATTGTCGGACTTTGTCCATTTCATAATGTGTGCCGTCATTTGTTTACAGTTGGATAAGCATTGAGCAGATATGAATGTACGTGAGAGAATCATGGAAGACTGTAGTTTAAAAACAGTAAAATCGACCTTACTAACCGAACGATCCTCTGTGGCCCAATCGGTAAAAGCACGTCAGGCTACATGACGATTCCGTATAGGATACAGGTTCGATTCCTGTCGGAGGATGCATATTTTCTATGACAATTTCTCGAACATTCAGGCCGGTAAATGTTGTTAATACTGTTTATTATAAACAGAGCATTTACTTAAATATTTGTATCTATAAAAAAATGTATAAACATAAAAATGTCTTAAAATAATTGTCAGAATTTCTCCATTTTATAATCCATAAATTTGTTATATCTTTCTCTAAAATCGTCCGGGTGAGTTTATTTTTACAAAAACTTTTACAGTACAAACGATACAGAAAATTCATCATGAGCAAACAATAACAGATACTGTGGTAAGGATGCAGACACAAACACAACAGCAATAATATCACGCTGATAATTTAGTGAAGACGTAAGATTAGGATAATGACCTCCTTGTTTCTCAACTCATTTCACCATTACATCTTTCTTTTATTTTTACTTCCCACGAGAAAAAAAAACTCCAATCGAATAAAATAGAAGCGATTAGTCTCCATTATGTTCGATAGTTCGAACTGAATTACGAGCGATCAAAGGCTCGTGGAACCAAGTTGGGTATTAAAAATAGAAATAAGAACAAAACAAAGCATTAGAAATTAATCCAGACATGCTGATTGGTTGATAATACTTTGGTCTAATTTCGCCTCTGGTGTTCACTGACCCTTATCGGTTACTTTTTGTCTGGCGAGACAGCAGAATGTTGGTGATACTGTAATTGGGTATTATTTCTTTTTTTACTTCTACATGTCTAAATGAAGAACATAAAACTATCTTTAGAAAATGCTCGCATGAAAACTGCTCTTTTCTACGATTCTCAGCAGACCGACATAACATCATTAGCTAGCACCCAGAAATCGACATGATATTACCGCTAAAAAAACTTTGGTAATTCTTCTAAAGCAACGCGGAGAGATACTTTTTTTTATTCTTCCCCATCATTGTAAGTAACAACAGCAAAGTAAAAAAAAAACATCAAAAATTAAAATAGCTTTCTATAAACGCTCATTAAACGTCTGAATGTTTCAGTCTAATATATCTAAGTCATGCCAAAAAAATTATGGAAAAAGAGATTCTCATAGTTCTTCGATTTTTTTTTGAAATGCCATGTGCATTCAGGGGTAGGTGGTCCTGTATCTTCACAAAAGTCCTTTTTCTTTATTATCAATGAATTTCTATTACTTTTTGAGAAGGCTTGGGAAATATAGGGAGTTGTTTCCCGCTGGCTTCTCCACGGGTTTGAATTCGGTTTATTTCAGCACAGAGAACCTATTTGGTCTACCATCAGCAGGGTTGACGCTAGGGGAATACACTACGCCTTCTTGGCCTCACATACTCGACTGACATGTAGTGGAGCGCCTACATCGAATCCGTAGAGGCATCTATTGCAAGGAAAGATGTATCACTGTGACGTGCCAGAAAATCTTTCTCGTCAGCATCCATTTTACACATTTACAAATCTACTATTGAATAATGTTGTCATATCTAGCATGGTGCTCATACTCTACATCTGGAGATTATGAGCAAAATTCAAAGAAGAATCTGCAATGTACTTCATCTTTTTTTTAAGCATTCAACCGCAAGCAAGGCGGGAAGCTACTAGCACACAAGGGGTTACAGAGAGTTAGAGCGAGAGCAAAGAGGAGTGATAGAGGAAAGGATGAAGAGGTTAGCGGATAGATCAGGGCATCTGGAGACGTCGATTGACGTCACATTTGAATAGTTGAAGATTATGGCTATCAGGAAAACAAGAACTGGGGAGGGAGTTCCACAGGCGAAAGGTGCGACATATGAAACAATTGGACTAGAAGAGACGGCCCACATTTAACAGTTTCGACAGTGAAAGGGTGAGAGCAAGATGCCAGGCTAGTTGAACGTTTAAATTCATGAAGTCTGGGAACCAGCGAAAGCAGCTCATCGGAGTAGTTACCATGAAAGTATTTGTAAAAAAAAAGACAGAGGGAGGCAACGGCACGTCTGTAAGAGAACGGCTGCAGACGAGATGCCAGATCAGGTCAATTACATTGCATATCCGTTTTTTGGATTTTACTTGAGTGGGCATCCTGACTTCAGTCCCTTTCCCTCAGTCTTTTCTACAAATATCTTGATGGCAACAGCTCTGACAAGCTTTTGTTTTTCCTGGTGTCCCGAATACATGAATTTAAGTATGCTAATAGATTGGTATCTTAGTTGCACTCATTTACTGCTGAAAGAGATAAATGCAACCGCCACTTCTATTCCAACAGTTTATTTTCTCGCACTTCCTACTTTCGTGGAATTCCCTTCTGTTTCATTGCTTCCTTGATTAGTACAATTATCAAAAGTTTAAATGCAAAGTCAATCGCCATCTTCTATCTTTTTTAATCCTGTTCATCGTTTGTCCTTTCCTCAATCCTCCTTATTCTCTGTCTTTCACTTTAAATCCCTGTACATCCCCCTTCTGCGTACTACTGGCATTATCGCATTGCTTGGATGAAATGATTAAAAAAAAACACTGTCGGACAAAGCTACAGAACCTTATCTACTCGTCTATGTAGCCTAAAGCTTAGAGGAATAAATGAGTCCAGGGATTTCCCAAAGGCATTTATGCCAAGTGAAGATATCAGAGTAGGTTAGAATCTGGACTGGGTACACTGATTCCACATTTTCGCCGATAACTCTACATAACATTACACACACACCTTTTTAATACCCACACCTTTTGATAGTGAATTCGATAGGTATAGGCGTAGGACTCCCTATTTAAATTTGGTCTTGTGCCATATGCTGTTCAGTGAACGTGCGTATAAATATCCACCTAGCGAATACCACCGTGCGATAGCTTATTCGTCACTACCTGTCCCTGTTGAAGCAATACAGCAGGAAATGTATGTGGGTCGACTGAGTGTTTCAGACGTCGTCCCCTCATAACCTATGCCTGAGCAATAAGTGACAGATCTGATGGTCGTACTCTCCATAGCCTTCCTGTGGCTGAGGTGGAAAAAGAACGCGTTGAACAATGATCTCGATATATATGGCTATGTTCGGCGTTCCCTGCACAAACATCAAACACGAGCATGATTTGCAACTTTTACCAACTCGATCCATAATTCCAAGAGTTGGTCACTTTGAAAGACGTTCATGATCAATTCTACGTCGAACACATAAACAGTCATTAACTGCATGAAGACAGAACACTGTCTCTTCAATAAACACAACACATTGTCCTTCGATCTCCCACGTGACCAGCTCCGGCCACAGATTTGCATAACTATTGTAATGTACATCTATCCAGAGACATATGCGCCCGCACTTCTGCTGCACGCAAATTATTCTCAACGGTCCGTATCGGCATACGTATGTTGATGTATATGTATATGAAGTGGCGACAATTTAATTACAGGAATGCCGATGTGAAAGTTTGCTTACCTCTTTACTGTTGTCTCTAGTTTCACAATGATACTACTTTAAACATGGAAGCAACCAACAATAGCGATACAACTACACTACACGCACACCACCAAAAATCCCGCTGGGTTGCATACCCCTAACGTTTACCGCAGATTTAACGTTTACCGCTGGCGGGCCACCGGCGTGTTCATCTTGTCAATGTAGCCACTGGCGGACCGTCAGAGGTCCACCGGTGGCCCGTCGATGGTCTGGAGGTGACTGCCGCTGCCGGGCCACTACCTGCCTGCGTGTAGGATAACTGTTTATTTCACAGACATTAAGGGAAATATGTTCTCATGATTAAGAAGTCATTTTTCTTGTTCCCAATTCCTGTTACAATCTGTTTTTTTTCTTCATAATTACTTATGTTATCTGCCACACACTTAATCTTCGATCTGAGCAGACAAAGGTGCGCGCCCTCTGAACAGATATTTGGTTGCCCACTTCTGGTGCTATCATGGCGCTACAGAATCACAAAGAACTGTGCCAAATAGTATAACGACATTACTTGAGGATTTTCAACAACAGCATCAAATAAAATGAATAACACACGCAACTCGAAGACATTTCACATTACATCAAACAAACTGTTACGAAGGAAGCCCCATCAATTCTAGAAACGCTATAACAGTTACTGGACTTGAGAAACATATTTTCCTGAAAAAACTGTTTTAAGAGAATTTTGTTTTTACAAGTAAAGTAACTGAAAGTAACAATGGCTGTTCTCTTAGTAAATGCCGGATATTTCCTTATAAGGAAATTGCTAATATTACCATTATCGTTAGAGATTTTAATCTAATGTTAGGCCGATAGACTGGGATTGAAAAAGAGTGAAACTCAAGTGGAACTGGCTGCACGGTCACTGGATGCCGAATGTTTCCTTACAAGGAAATCGTTAATATACCATATTAAACAAATTGAATATTCCGTGATTTATTTACATTGTTCGGACTGTTGTCCTCATTTTTATTGCCATATTCCCGTTTCGGCCGTTGTACGCTCTGGCCTTCTTCGGGTGATTAGAATTTCGAATTGAACCATTTATTTCGTCTACGAGAAAGACTGTTCTAGTTCCACGTGCCATACCTCTTCCGGGTGTCTCGCTTATCTCCCTTTAACTTAACTCTTCAAGTTTTTGTTCCACTACTGTAGTAGCCAGGTATTGAACTCACAACTCTTTGGGTCAAGATATTGGATCCGACCAGTGCTTTTATCGACTGGTCCATGTGCCGTGAATATGGTAATAAAGATGAGGACAGTCCAAACAATGTGAATTATGTAAATAATTACAATACCTCATGTCCGAAATATAGACAGATATTCCGTGATTTGTTATGCAAAATGACTGTTTTTAAACGAAAAAAAAAAAAACACTTTTTTTCTTTTTCAGAAGGGACTATTTTCCTTAAGAAACACTAAAGAAAACGATTAATTTATTTAATTTTACTTTTTTCATGTGGAGCTAATTTTCGTGCTTGTGATAACTTTTATTGTCTGCTGACACAATGAAAGAGGTATAATTATACAATTCTATCAGGAGAAAAAAAATACATTTTCTTGACTGATGCGCAAATACTGTTTATTCCAACTGACATCGCCTGCTTGACTACCTCTCTGCCGATAACAAAATAAATCGAAAAGGAAACGGACTTTCGACGAAGATTTCTGCGTGGTCTCTGGAGAAAAAAAAAGCAGTAAAGAAAAGGAAACATAATTTATTTTTCCTTCTTTCGAAGTACTTAATGCGGAGTCTGTATGATTAAGCGAAAGCCAATCGAGAAGAAAAGCGATGGTGTTGAGATATTCACGTGAAACGATATGAGATCTTTTAAAATATAATAAGAAACATGGAGTTAAATTGATGGCAGAGTTGATAAAGGCTAAGAAAAGTTCAGAAGTGTAAGAGCTGATTTTTTTTTTTTTTTTTTTTTGCAATACTACTTTTAAATGAGGAACCCTGGATATTAGACGTGATAAGCATTTTTCTTCAGGCAGAGTAAGTATTTACCAAATTTGGCTTAGTGTAGCGCAAAGTAACAAAGGTCTGAATCTCGTTTGCTAAAACTACACCACTTGATACACCCACTGAAATACAACCTCCGTTTCATCTAAACGTGCTTCAGACAGTATCAGTGACGCTATTGGCCGAGTTTAAATTAGTTAAGTAAAAATCCCAAATTGTAGATCACTTAATAAAGATCTGGTTTCGTCATCGAAAGCGTCATACTCTTATACCAAATACAAGTGCCATCTGGAATAGTTATGTCGTTGAGAATTTTTCAACTTATAAGCAAGGTATTTTTGATTCCTTAAACAAAGTATTCGTGTCGCGGAAAGAATTGTTTGGAAAATAATAAGCATGTTGTACCAACTAAGAACCTTGCCGGTTTAACAATCTAATGTATACGAGTGTTATTCTATTTTTGGACTACTTCTTCTATATGTCACGTCCCTTCAAGACATAGACGATCATGGATCTACACATCTTTCTATATTTCTTGTTTCTTGGGAGAAAAACTGCTATCTCTATAGCCTTCAGCATGCCACATGAGGATTAAATTTTCCAAGCCCTCATTCTTATGTGTCCAATGAAGTTCAGCTGTCTTTTCCTGATTCCGAGTAAAAATGATTTTTTCTGTTGCCATTTTCTTTTATAACTCGAGTCCGCCATAGAATTTTCAGTTTCCTTCTGTACATTTCCGCTGCCTCTAGTTTTCCTCATCCGTGGAGAGATTGCCCAGCATTCATTGTCATATAAGAGGATGGATATCACATTACAATTCAGCACTCTTTTCTTTCTTTCTTACTAATGATTATTCTATGTTTTTCAGCACCTTGCTTAGCTTTTGGGATGCACCTTTTGTTAGTTGAATGCGTGTTCGGATCTTGGTGTCGCATTTTCCATCCTACGTTAAATTGCTTCCCACATAATTACACTTCTGCACCTGTTTGAACTTCATATCCCCAAAACTCGCATCTTGGCCTTTTTCTCGTGCTGATAACCATACACATTAGAAAATACTCCTTTCTTTTTCTCTGTCTGTTCGAAATTCCAACGCATATCACCTGAAGAAGTTCGGAGCGTATGGGCTTCAGATATGACAGGCTGAGTGATTTGGGTAAAACCTGCTTAAATTTTTTTGTCATCCTTGTGAAGAAATGAAAATATGTCTTTTGCAATAAAATTTTCATAAGATAGTTCATTTGCATTTAATTTCAATTGCTCAAAGAATGCCAAGCAGAATGGTTGGCCCTCACACATTTAACTCATCAAATCTGGCCCTCTTTGAAAAAAGTTTTGGCACCTCTGCTTTAGGAAGATCATGGTTCTCCCTAACTCTCTGTTCTTTGAAAGAATTAGCATTGTTCATCTTTCTGCTATCCTTTTCATTCGCTGTTCTGTCATCCATTTCAACAGCCTGTTACGTAGGTTACTTGTACTTCATTGGTCCTCTTGTCCTCTGCTTCTTTCTTTCTTCTTCTTTTTTTTATGGCATATCAACCTCAGTGTGTTATTTAGTGCCAACAAAATTTTTATTGCTGTTAATATTCTTTTTTCGAAGAATGTATTTATGGCAATATTTTTTCTTCTTCAAAAATCTATTGCTGGTAATATTTTTCAAAAAATCTATTGCTGGTAATATTTTTAAAAAAAAAAACAACTGTATAGTTGGTAACTTTTTTTCAAAAAATGTTGAGCTGTTTGTTTTGCCGGTAATTTTTTTTTTTTTTTTTAGTATTGGTGATAATAATATTTGCCTTCAAAAATTTATTGCTGATAATAATTTTTTTACAAAGTATTTCTGAAACTAAAAGCTATTTTTTTACACTTTCATAGTGTATTGACCACAGTTTATGGGTTAATTATTTGCCCATAGCTTGGACCCTAACAGGTGCTATCACCCTGAGTCAGGGTAGACTTGAGAATATTAGCAATTCAGAGATAGTTCCGTACTCCTCAAAACATCCTGATCAGAAGCCGTGCTGTTGGACGTATTTTATCGCCTTACCCAGGACGCTTGTCCTCTGCGTGTCAAATTTTCCGACCACACTTTTCTAACCACATGTCTGTGAGATTTCACTTGTAACCATGTGATTCTAAGTATAAGTATCCTTCTTGTTTCCATTTTCTTTAAACCGTCCTCGTTGTTCACATGCTCTGTTCATGATGATATTCTCATCATCTTTCTGTAGAACTACGTTTCTATTTTCCCTCTTCCAATCTGAGGAAATTGCCCATCATTCATTAACATGTAGCTGGATTGATAGTATACAGTTATTCATAACATTTTTCTAACGAAATTTTCCTGTTTCTGAATACTTTGACATTTGGAAGACATCTTTCGCTGTTTCAATGCGTCTTCGGATTTCTGTTTCGTATTTCCCGTCATTTATTAAAACACTTCCCAGAAATTTAATTCTGAATTTGCAGTTTACGTAGTGTCATTCAAAATTTCTGCGTTATTATTTAATATTATCTGGACGATATATGACTTCTAATGAAAATAAAGTAATTGCAAAAATTTCGAAGTACGAGGATTTAAAATGTAGTTCAATTTGCTATTTGTGGTATATTCTTTAATATCAATCCCCCAATATGGCAGTGAATGCTGGATAATCTCCTCACAGATGAAGAATAGACTTGTATCGACAGAAATGTGGTTTCACAGGAAGATGCCGAGAGTATCATGAACCGAATATGTGAGCAACGAAGAAGCTTTAGAGAAAATAAAAACAAAAAGTACACTTATATTTAACATCAGGTTGGAATTTCTAGGAAGCATAATGTGGAAATGGGGCTTGGAAACCTGGTACTCACAATAAAGAATTAAGGCAAGAGAGACAGAAGAAAATGAATATCCTTCCATGGGAGCTTGAGTAAATGGATGGTGGAACAAGGTTTAGGAGAGAAGACAAAATTTATTAAGAGCTGCAAAAAACAGGAAATTGTGGAGAGCTATGGTCACCAAAATCTGTTCCCATTTCTAAATAGTCTTTGTTTAGTTGACTTTTCAGAATTGCAGATGAAGGCCCAGGGCTCACGTCGTCACTGAAAAACAAACAGGCGATTTAGACAAAATTTTAAAATGAGTTTTGCGGGTAAAGAAAATAATAGAATTTTGGATAGATATTGGCAGCAATTTCCTCTTACATATTCATCACAGTTCCGTGTTGCTTGTCAGATTTGACAGCTTTCTTCAAAGATTATAAAAATATAACGTTATAAAAGATGCAATTACTTTCGGTTTCTTATAAACCTTTTTTTTATTTTTGTTCCTATTTATTGCCGGTGAAAACTTTCTCAGAAAGTGAATACTTAAAGGATTGCCGAAGCATTGCAGTGTCTGTTAAAATATGCAGGGCTTTTGATTGCAAGACGTTCTCTCCCAGACACGTTAGTGATTGGACGAAGGGAAAGAGAATATATTTGGCGCCCAGAAGCATTAATATTATAAACGTATTCTTGAATTAATCGAGCGCTATAGTCTCTTTTGTATTTTTTAATAATAACATCAGAGAGTTTGATTTCGTAATGGAAAACTTCCAAAATCCTCACGTTATAAACGTAGTCTAAGCACTTGAGATTTTAGTAAGCCTTTCTGCTCACAGGGTAAGTGGGTTTTACTGAGATGTTTTTGTTTGTATTTTTATGGAGTGAAGCACAAAAAATAAAAATATCCAGCTGCCTTATTTTATTTTTATTTGTTAATTTCATTTAATTCTCTGTCTGAAATTCGGATTTCTTCTGTGTACCGCATCGCTTCACGCGATCACGGCTGTCCACAACTTTCTCAAATGTGTGACTCTTAGTAATGTTTCTCCCTTTGTTAAAGCCCTCGTTCCACCATCCATTCATACAAGCTTGACAGGTAAGTAGTTCGCTATCTTTCCCTGTCTCTCTTGACATCGGTGTACCCACGTAGGGATTAAGAAAGAATTATTTGAAAAATAATAAGTGTGTTGTACCAAAAATAAGAACCTTGCCAGTATACCCGGATTATTCTATTCTTCATTTTCTATATGCCGTTTCATCAGGACATAGGCGATCATGGATCTCCATAAGTTTCTATATTGCTTGACACTTAGCAATTTTCTCCTATCTCTTTTTCCCTTAATATTCCTCATGAGGGTTATGTTTTCTAAGATCTCATTCCTCACTATGTGTTCAACGAATGACTCTCTCTTCCTGATTCAGAGTATAAGAATTCTTTCTGTTTACCATTTTCTTCTTGAAGACTTCATTGTTGCTTACTCGCCCTGGGCACGGAATATTCAGTGTCTTTAAGAATTTTGATTAAATTTAGTATGATGCGATACAAGGATTTAAAGGTAGATGTGTATTGATCCGTGCATTCACTCAAGCGAAATATGGTACAAGGACAAGTTTAAAGTGGGAGTCCCGTGCGTACATTGGAAAGAAGATGTAAAATAGTCCAGATTCATTTCCTTTTTCGAAAACCTCAGGCGCCGAAGATTAACCATAACATTCCAGCTTTTAAGAAAATTGGAGAGGTGACACAGGAATCCATGACAAGAACCAATCAAGGATGGAGACACTCTGCGTCGTATACCGATACGAGAAATGAATTGTTAATAGAATCAAATCTGAATTAAAAAAAATTGACAAAGCTTGACGGTTTTATTTTTATTGTATTTCTCCAATTTACGAATTAGGTGCTGAGTATTGTGCTGCAGTTAATCAGAAAGGCCAGGTTGGATCTTGATATAATAGAATATGCGTACACCTGTGTTACCCCTCACTGGAATATGATTGGCTGGTATCCGTCATAAATACCGACGGACGTGTAGGAGAGCCAGAGCATTAGCCTGAGAGCTAAGTCTATAACGACGCCTATTGAACTACACTTCTTACCTGCGACTACGACGCGTATCAGTCGATTACTGCTACCGTATTCTACTTGGTTATAGAAGCCAAAACCACTACTTCGTTCAAATATATCCCCTTCCGGGACATAGTTCTTTTTAATTAAACTTATTTGTTACATATATATATATATATATATATAATTAATCTTATATATAAAGTACAGTGTATGTGTGTGTGTCCCCAAGCAAATCCTCTGCTCCCACTAGTTCGCTTTCAATGATTCATAGCTCATTCAAAAGCCCAGGAAAATTTAGGCGCAGAGAACGATTTTCGTTGAGCTCGGATTCAGTGTTGCCCGATTATGTGAGGGTAAAATATATATTAATATATGATACTAGCCATTATCGTTGCTTTCATGGTTCAAGGGGTGTAATTCTTATTTTCCTTTTCTATTCAAAATTGCAGCTAGCTTAAAATTGTAAAATTGTATACCATCACAATAGCTAGGGAGGAGTAGATGCGATATACATCAATAACCAACAGAAGAACTCAAAACTGATAGCTGCATTTAAGTATTGAATTAATGTTTAAGTTTATCTTTTAAATGTTCAACGATAATTCTTCCGCTGCCATTTAATTTAAAGACTATTTGATGTATGTCGATCCTTATTTTTTGTACAAACAATTATTTTTATTTCATGGGTGACAGAACAGGGGACAATTTATACGATAAAACTAATATACTGTAAAGATGGGAAAATAGAAATAGAATTATTTATACATTCAACATTTGAAGAGTTAGAGAAACATAATAGCTAATTAAAACCTATATTAGGGAATCTATATAAATAAATGTGCAATTGGAGCTCAATTTTTCCACGAATTCTAAGATTAAAAAGCCTCAGCTCTACATTATAGTAATTTGGCATTTACTCGAGCCCCTCACAAAGTTGTGTTGTGACACAAGGTCGGTTTAATGTGGGGAGCCCGATCGCGTACTCCCGGGTTACAAACAAAAATTACCCGAGACCCTGCAACCGTCAGTTGTACTGGCCTGGGTGCGAGCACCGATCCCTCTCTCTAGTGCAATGAGAGGGCGCGTCCTCGGACAGCTGTTCCCCAGGGTTGCGCACCTCTCAGTATAATTTTCCTCAGTTGCGAGTATGTCCTTCGACGGAGCCGCCCTTGAGCGCACGCTGCCCAAAGTCAGAGATGCAAATGAGATGATAAATAGGGTGTTACAAACTACTTGAGATCAATTTACACGTTAAAGCTCGATATAAAAATGTTTGTTTAATTAATTAACTGTACTTCATTACTATTCTTTTATTCGAGGATTGTTTTGATTTTCATATCAAAAATAGTTCTGTTTAGGAATATCGTCGTGTATAGTGTAGAAGTGTTTAAAATTTGCATTTAAGTTGGCATCCATTTGTAAAACTTTCCTTAACTATAAAAAGCCAATTTATGAATGGAATGTTCATTTGAAATTGTTTCAAAGATTTCAAGTAGCGAATATATCTTACTTTGCGAAGCCAAAATCACCTCATATGGGGAATAAGCTTATTTCAACCGACGGATCAGTTTTATATTTTATATTACTAGGATCTACTTGGATTATAAGCCAACGGATTTATTACCTTTGCGATATATATATTTAATTTAAAGAAAAAGCAGACCACTTTAAGGTTCCATTAGTTATAATTTATTTCACCAGAGTTTTCATTTTTCTATAGATCTTCAGACTCCACTTTCAAGGGTGAAACAATGAATTTAGAATTTACACTTTTGAAGGGCAGTATTAAGCATTTAAGATTAATATATACTATGTGACATAGAGGGTGACATAGAGGGTGGTGAGGGAAAGTGTGAGAGACATGGTCGAATTTAGAGAGGGAAGGGAGAGTTTTAAAATTTATTTTTAATATTTTTTTATACTTATTATTGAGGAGGAGAGGGTTCAGGATCAGACATTGACCTATTTAATCGGTCAACTCACCGGAAATGATATGGGGAAAAAAGGAGAAAAGAAAAAAAGGAAAAAGTAGGGAAGTAAAGTGATAAGAAATAAAAGATCAGCGTAGGGTTTTGAAGGAAGCAGAAGCGTGGTATACCTTGATGTTTGGGCAATTTAGAAAAACACAGATTTTAACGTTTGATAGTAATTTTAAATGTTTAAATATTCCACAAATAAACTAGATTTAATGCTTGATAGCAATTTAAATATTTAACTTCTCCACATATAAATTAAGGATTTTAATATAAAATGAATATTATATTAATAAACAAATATAAAAAATAAAAGTAAAAATTTACTAATAGTAATATTTTATCATTGTGTAAGAATGTTAAGGTAAAATCTTAATTAGTTAGTCTAATTCATCAATTTAATCTGAAGCTATTTTTAGATGGGCAATATTTCTTAATTAACGTTTAAGTTTCAAATCAAGATGAAGTAAGATTTGAAGGTAATAATAAGAGAATTTACTGTTTTTACATACACACACCACATACATATTTACGTAAACACAAATATACATATATTCACATACATGTACAATTACATATATAACCACATACCCATGAATCGGCACACATCGGTATACACGCACATACATACACAAATATTTACAGTTCTGACTTAACATTGAGCTCTCCGGATTTCATCTTCCTTGGGATTATCCATACGGATTACCAAGATTCTCGTTACTTAACTATATATATATATATATATATATATCGGAGACTAGTCCTCATCAGAGATATAACGTTTTTATATAACGACAGCATGAACATAGGATTCAGCTTTGCACTTTTTAACGTCAGTCTCCGCCTGAATCGACAATAAATATATATATATATATATATATATATATATATATATATATATATAATTTGAATTGGGTGTATGAGTAGAATTTTTCATTCATAAAAGATGGCTATATACAAAGAATTCTCATGGGTATTTAATCAAACAAACATATATATGAGGTTGATCAAAAAGTATCGGGATCGGTGCTATAACAAGAAAACTACAATACATACCAATTTGGCAATTAATCTCCTTCGAAGTAGTCAAGTTCTGAAGCCGGACACTTTATCCAGCATCGTTTCCATTGATTGAAGCATTCCCAGAACTCCTTCCTTAGGATAGCGAACAGCTGACTCGTCGCATTCTCTTGGATTTCCTCGACGTCTTGAAATCTTTTTCCTTACAAGTGGGATTTGATATTTGAAGAAGAAAAACGTCGCAAGGGGAGAGACCTGGGAAATATGGTGGTTGTTGGACTTGGGGAATGTCTGTTTGGCCAAAAACTGCTGCTCAAGCGACGGTCACTGATGGAAGTTCTGTGGCACTGCTATAAACAATGAAAGTGAGAGAGAAAATTATAACTTAGTGTGCATGCCTGACAGAGATCAAGGTCAATCTGTGCCAAGCAGCTTTACTCTGTACACTTTAGCACCGTTAACATAACAGCCTCGATACCTTTTGTTCAGTCCTCATATATATATATATATATATATATATATATATATATATTATTTTGACTTCTCTCTCCGAAACATTGTTACATTTATCTGCTTACTTGAACCATTGGGGAAAAACAAGTGGCAAATATTAAATTATTAATGTTATTTCTTTCAAGAATTATTGTTTAACCATATCTAATGTTGACAGTGTAATTAATTCATGAATAGATTTCCATTATATTTGAATAGTCACCTTTTAACTTTAAGAAATTATTTAATCCACGATGTATTCAACCTGATCTAGAAACCTGCTGTCAAAGGAATTACCTGAACAATTTCACACATGTGAAAATTTTTTGTAGAAAATATATCTTGTGAATGACATCGATATTTGTAGAGAGATCACTGTATATATTTCATATTCATTTTCTTAGTGAGTTTTTAATTATTTGCATTATAAAAATGTTCTTTCTCATCACATTTTTAATATTTCCTTCTATCCTTATTTTATTTTTTGGTTTACGGTCATATCACGTTGAAACACCGGTCTCTGTACGATCTCTGAAATTAAACAATGTCGAGCATGGACAATACCTAGACGGGTGATCGCTTGGGAATACCAGAAGATGTAAGCATGGGTGTGCGATGGTGTAATAGATAATCGCTCGTAAATGGAAATCGGAGAGCCGAGTTCAAACTCCATTCGGATTCTTTATATTTACTATACGTTCAAATAACTTTGGAAAAGGTTTGAATTTATCTCTTCTTCCACCACCTGGACTATGGGTTAATTAGTAAGATTTTTATCCATAAATCATTATTATTTCCAAAATCTTCTTCCAGTCCTAAAATATTTTCTGGTTTTAAGTAACCTGCCAAAGGTTGATAATCTGTAAAAACCAAACAATTAGTCAATCGATCATTTTTTTTTTTTTTACTATTTTTCTCCATTCCTTATTTTGTTCTCTTTTTTTTCGGTTAATTTCGTTATTTTTCCGCCTTTTCATATTTTCCCTTCTTTAGTAGTCTCTCTTTTATTTGTTTTCCTGTTTTCTCGACATTTTTTGACTTTTTTTTTTTTTGACTTGACCTTTTTTCCTCTACATTTCTTTGTATTCCTCTCTTTTCCTGCATCTTTATTCGCAGTCATCTTTCATTTTATATACACCTCTCTAATATATATTGTTCCTTTCCCCCCGCCATTTGTCTTTTCTTTCTCTCTGATTTCCCTCCTTCCCGCGTTTTTTCTTTCTTTCTCTCTTATTCCCTCCTTCCCGCGTTTTTTCTTTCTTTCTCCCTTATTTCCCTTCTTCCCGCGTTTTTTCTTTTTTTCTCTCTTATTTCCCTCCTTCCCGCGTTTTTTTTTTTCTTTCTTTCTTATTTCCCTTCTTCCCGTTTTTTTTAGTTCTTTCTTTCTTATTTCCCTTCTTCCCGCGTTTTTCTTTCTTTTTCTCTCTGATTTCCCTTCTTCCCGCGTTTTTTTCTTTCTTTCTCTCTGATTTCCCTCCTTCCCGCGTTTTTTTTTTCTTTCTTTCTCTCTGATTTCCCTTCTTCCCGCGTTTTTTCTTTCTTTCTCTCTGATTTCCCTCCTTCCCGCGTTTTTTTTCTTTCTTTCTCTCTTATATCCCTCCTTCCCGCGTTTTTTCTTTCTTTCTCTTTATTATTTTCACTCTTTTTGTCTAATTTTAAATCGAGCTCTTTTCTTATTCTTTTGACGTTCTTTTGTTCATTCTTTCTGTTTTCTCGTCTCTTTTTTTTCCTTTCCTTCGTTTTTTTTTGTGAACCTATTTCTTCCTTTTACTTTCTTTACCTCAATTTCCCTAATTTTATCTTTCTCTGTCCAATTTTTTGTTTTCTGTCTTCAGCATTCCAGGTAAACTTCTTTCATACAAAATTGATTCTCTGAGCCTCTCTTCAGTTTATTCTCATCTAACCTCCTTTCATACCTTTTTTGCAGTCCGTTTCATAGAAATTTGAGCTTCTCTCATTGCCATTTTATTTTGTTTGATTCTCATTTTTTATTCCTTCAATCAAATTCATTAGATTCAATTTATGACTTATAGCCTTGATACCACAATTTCTTTATTCTACTTAATTGCAGCCATTTTGTTCAACTTTTATATCAGCTGCGAGTTTTCTGTTTCAAATAAATATGTAACATTGCAATCAAATTAAAATGTACAAATTTCTGACATATATAGATACATAGCTGTGTATTTGTACAGCAACCCCTCTTTAATATATGTTTCGTTGAACAAGACTGATAACGTATTTTTTTAGTATTTTTTTTTGTTTTTTTTTTATGCGTTCAAATGTTTTTAACTTAATGAATGGGAATATTGTCTAAATGTTAGTTGATTCCGAGCGCCTTCGACTAAACTTCTAACCATTTTTAAGGATTTTAAATGAAGGGTGTAGGTTTTCTAATTTACGACTGAAGTTTGACAAGGTAGATATAAATTAATTCTATAGAAACACGACGAATTTTATAAAACAGTTCATTGACAAAAACATTTATATATGCCAATTCTTAAAATGTGAACTAAAAAGAAATAACAGAGATTAAATATTAAAATATTCATCTAAAAGTTGTAATGCAAATTAAATGTTACTGCTTATGTTGTAAATTCTATTTGTTAGTAATATGTATGACAAAATGTTTGTAGACTGAATGTTAGAGGTACCGGTTGGGCTGTTTTAGTCAATATAATGTGGAGATCGTTTTTTGTTTTTGTTTTGGTTTTTCTTTTGCGCCGTGTCCTTTCAGAATATTGATAATCATGACTCTCCACAACTTCCTATCGCAGATAAGAGGCTCGCTACCTTCCCATATCTTTTGGCTTCAATATGGCCCGTGAGAGTTAATTTTTGAATTTTCCTCATTACGTGTCCAAGGAATTTCAACTGGCTTTTCCTGATTTTGAGTATAAGCGTTCATTCTGTTGCCATTTTCTTTCAGATTTCTCTGCTGCAGTCCATGGAATTTTCAGTATCCTTCTTTAGAACCACATTTCTGCTGACTCTGAGTTCTTCTTCATCCGTGGGGTGATTGCCCATCATTCATTGTCTTATAAGATGATAGATATCACATAGCAATCAAGCACTCTTTTCTTTATTTCTAATGATGTTTCCTCTTTCTCAGCACCTTGCTTAGCTTTCAGAATGAATTCCGTGAATTTATAAAAGATGGTTCTAACTTTCAAATGAATTCTGCATTCTATAATGCAAGAACGATTCTGGTTTAATTTGACTAATTCATTGAGGAGGCAGGCTTGTCGATGAATTCGAATTCTTAGAACCTCCGGCCAAGCATGAGAGCGCTACATGGGTTGAAGCAGGTGTTACTCTGAATATAAGAGGTTTATGCAATATTTTGTGAATATTAAAACTTCCTATTACACCTTCATACCGATTTACACAACGCATTTGTCGCTGTTATGTACCTTGTCATGCGATAAATTAACCAATCGAAATCCTTGTCCCTACCCCCATCAAAAAAAAAGGAAAGAAAGTTTCTTTTCTCTTACGTTGCTTCATTCAAACAAGCCAGTTATTCATTGTCGTATTGTTCAATTACCATTTGTTCAGGCGCGGGAAAATCGTAGGAAACGATTTCTTTTTTACAGCAAACAACCCAGAGAAAAGAGTGAGCACCCATAGTATATTTTTCTTGGCAAGCTCAGACGAGCTTTTTTTTCCCCTGGTACTCTGAATACATAAAGTTAAGCGGTGGGATCTACATTGGTATCTAGGTCCCACCCTTTTACTCTTGAAATAGTTTAATGCAACCGACACTTCTCCTCCAAACAGTTTTTCTCGCACTTACCACCTGTAGAACACACTTCCGTTTCTTTTCTTCCCTGATAACTCCAACCTTCAAAAACTGAAATGGTATGTCAGTGGCCATCGTCTGTCTTCTTGAACTCTCTTCATCTGTTGTTCTTTCCTTAATCCTATCTATTCTCAGTCCTCTCTTTCACTCCCAGTAACCCACTACGTACTAGTGGAATTACTGCCTTGCTTGGAGTGAAAGGATTTAAAAAAAAAAGTGTTATCTAGATAATCTATACAGCCTTTAAAAACAAAGACAATTGTTTTATCATTTGCCTTGATTTTCGGATTTCATCGGACCGATAGCATTGTTTTGTTCTTCTCGATAATTTATAATAAATATATTGAACCTTTTAACTAACCATTCGAGACTCCAAGTAATAATTTTCAAGAGGCTTAGAAATATCTCTCTATTTAACTGTGTCTAAGAAAGCTTTTATAACTTCGATCTAAGATTAAGATGTTGATGAGAGGAGCCCATGCCAAAATCCATGTAATTGCTATGGCTTTTAGCAATTTTAATACCACTTAACATTTGGTGGTAGGCCCCAAAGCATCTGTTCAATAGCATGCAATGCCAATAATAACAGACAAGAATTGCACAAGGGGAGGCAGTATTGTTGTCAGTAAGGTATGTTAGAATCTATTCGTTTTATAGTTTAATCATAAGTGATGAACGGGTCATGTCATCTCAGCTGATTTAAGAAAATAAGTTCAGAAGGGAGAAAAAATTCCTTTCATCTTGTGGTCTTATCAGCGATAGAAATATACGGATAAAGTGAAAGAAAAGCAAAGGAAAGAATGAAAAGGTGAATAAAATTGCATAAAATGAAAAAAAAAAAAAAAGAGATGAAAACGTATAAAGATAAAAACGTGAAAGAAATCTAGAAAGAAAACCAAACGAACGAAATTAGAAAGACCAAAGGGGAAATCCTTAGATGAAAAAGAAATGTGCAAAGTAAAAGATTAATCAGGTAAAAATGACGGAGGTAAAATACGAAAAGCCAAAGAAAAAGAAATCAGTCTATCAAGGCCGAATGTAGTCGGAATCATAGAGTCCTTGTAAACTACACGTCCTTTCCTTAGCTACACCAGTACTACGTGAATTTTTAAATTCAGTTCTTCTTCTCTTAAAATGGCCGCCACCCAAGATTGGCGGCCATTTTAAGAGAAAAAGAACTGAAGACCCGTTTGAAAAGTCCGGTCTGCCCTACTATTTAACCCATAGCTGAAAAAAAAAGGAAAATTAGACAGTAATAAAAGAAACAAACAACAGAATCAGAAGAAGAAGAGAAAAATACATGGTGTGCGTGGATTATCGTTGTTTTCCAGTCTGGGATACTTTGGCCGGTCAAATGGTAGAAAAGCTTGATTATTCCATTAAGATGAAATCCAACATTATTTCTCCATTTAAAGTCGTGTACAAAGAACTCACCCTTTGTCTTCTAGCAAATACACACACTATTTCCCGTGTACACTTTCACATACAAGCAACCATAATGCGTGTCAGCTTTCCGTTGATGGTCATCACTTAAGGCAGTTTTTCTGGTGTTCGATTCTCATTCGATGGGAGTGCTGAGACTGACTGGAGTAAATTTAGTAAACATCTAAGAAGCACCCGAATCATAATCCATTTTCCTATGAATTGTACAGACATTAATACGTCACTGACGACCAGACATTTATAGAAGATCAATACCTCTTTCATTCGTCTTAGCACACATAACATTGCAATCCAATTAAAAAGTACAAGTCACTTATATATATACTTTTCTATTTGGGCAGCAAGCAATCTTTAATACATGTTTCATTGAACAAGACTATGAAGGTGCTTTTTCTTTCTTTTTTTAAATTGTTTTTTTTTTCTTGTATCGCTACCCGAGTTTTCTTTTCTAGTTTGAATGTATGTACAAAGTTTATCGATTAACAGTGCTTTGGGCAATTCTATTAATCATTTCTAGGATTTCACGTCAAAAATCTTCTTGGTAAACTCATACATTCTTATAGAAAAATGATTGGTTGATTCGTTTTATGTGCAATACCACAATAAAATGACGCTGCGATCCTGTGTGCCTTTTAAATCCAGCGTTTCTTTGAACAGGAAAATAGAAATATAAGATATTATCCCAAGCAACTGAACACAGAGACCCAAACCAGTAATTTTTTTTTTTTTTATCATGTAACTTTTAATTTGAGATTTTATGAATCACTTAGCTAACGATATTTTCGCCAAAAGTCACTTCTCTTTTCAACTCTCATAAAAAGTAAATAATATATTCTTCTGGAAGAATTATAATTTTAATACAGCTAACATGAATCTTTCTTCTAATTGACCGGTTTAGAGCTAGATTTGGCTAGTTCTTCTAGGACAAATAATAATAAAAAATAATTAGCAACAATTTTGAAGTATAACATATAACTTGAAAGTGGAAGTGTGAATTCGGGAAGACACGAAAAGAACTCTACTTTGTCTAGACTCCACATTGAACATACAAATCACAAACTCATACTGGGAGAGGAAGAACGGCATTACTTGCTGTGCATCATTTCCTAAACGAGTGTAATGATCTCATTATCTCCTGACAGCGATTATATAGCACAAACAGCACAAGGGATATATATGAAAATGACCTGTTATCATTCATAAAGGAAGTGTTTGTTTTTTTTACTTTAAAAAATTATTTATTTTATTGATTGATTAATTTTCTACGGTTTATCAACCCTTTGCAGGTTATTTAAAGCCAGAAAGTATTTTTAAATTATAAAAACTTTTTTTTTTTTTAATGGGGAGATGATAATGATTTATTAACACAAAAGGAAGGCATCAGCAATTGAATTAAATTTTTGGTTACTAGATAAAGCCGACAAGAACGTCTTACTAATTAACCCATAGGTAGGGGACAAGATGTGCATTCGTATCTTTCCTGGAGGTATTTGGGCGTAATTGAATATAACAAATCAAACTAGAATTGGAACGCTGATCTCCGATTAACAATTCCGAACCTTTATCCATTACACCACTTACAGCACCTGTTATTTCCCAGCGGTTACCCATCTAGATACTGACCAGGCTCGACGATGCTTATCTTAGGTGGTCGTACGAGAACCGGTGTTGTCAACGCGATATGGCTGTAAGCCAATATGGCCTCAGATAACCTTGAAAGAGAAATATGTCTTCTTGACATTTCAGGTGAAAATTTAGTTCCAATGAGTGCCTTTTGACATTTATAGAACGGGCTATATTTGTACTGGAAACAAACTAACAAAGGAACGTACAATCACAATTATGTAATTGCCGATTAAAACCTGTCAAGATTGGTTGAGTATGACATCTTTTATTTCTAATACACAGGAAAAGCAATTATAGGTGAATAGCTATCCCATACACCTCCCCCACTCTTTCTCTGGCGGCATACCAGCGATGAGACCTTTTATTACGATATCTAGCGATGAGACAGATTGTAAGGATATATGGTCTCCGGCGTTTTTAAGGAAATTAGTACGAAGTCGGTATCAGCAACGTCAGCCAGAATTCAATTTGTTCGCCGATAAATTTGTAATTTGTACAATCTTCATACTGACATACGCACAACTAGACACACAATCATCCTCATTATTAGACACTATAATCACTCCCGGTACCACGTGTGGTCGTAGGGGAGATGCACAGCTAAGAAGTCTCGGTTGTGTCTCAAGGTCTTGTTCCATGACGTTGCATGTAGATAGAGCGTCTGAGTAACAAGAAGCTCTTAAGGAAAATAGAAACTCAACGAAAACTTACAATTACAGTCAGAACGAGGCAATTTGAATTTCTAGAGCACATAATGAGGATAAATGGTGTAGAGAATATAACATTCACAGGACATAGTGAAGGAAATAGATGCAAAGGAAAACAGCAAGTAACCTACTTAACAAGTTTGTGTGAATGGATGGTAGAGCGAAACAAAATCGAGGAAGTTATGGAGAGCCATAATCTTAAAGGGCATAGTGCACAAAAGAAAACAAAATAGCATCTATCACATAGGTTTCTTTGGATAATTTGAGAACGTCATTATTATTTTGAAATACATTGTTCTTACATTTTGTCGACGGCATCTGACAGCAGTATTCTTCAACAGCGTACTATAGTTGTATCTGCGATTACAAAGTCTCTACTACAACGAGCATTACGAAAGTGACAACGAATATTCGTTAGCATCACAAAAGTGGGAACGAGTGTTCGTTGACACCTCAAAAACCTTTTCTAATGATACTTGCGCATAAGTAAATATACCCCGACTGGAAATGCAATTCGGCTTTCCGACTTTCAAATACAGAACCTTTATCCATAAACCCACCCTCACATCCACGCTTACAGCACTTAGTATTCCCAATCGGTTACCTATCTACATAATGTTGCTTAACTTCGGGAATCGGTGTTTCATTAACTCAGTTCGTTGTATTAATGACAAGAAATTCGAATATATTGACTCTATTTGGAGAAAATGACGAGAAAACTATTTGAGCGAAACATACTGGTGAAAATCTTCGTGGCCATATCGGTGACGATACTGTCAATGTAATGCAGGTCTTTTTTCAAGCATAATCTTTTTTCTTATCCCAGCTTCCTGTTTAATTAGATAATTGCAACTTAAGATTTACTTTAAAAAGCAGGTAAAAAATGAACTACAAAAAAATGATATACATAGTAATGTTGCAGCTAAGAAATTCGAAAACAATTACATGCTACTAGTTTTGGGTAGTAGGAAGACTTTCGTAGGGTTCATGCTAACGTATTGAAAACGAATGACTTTATTAACGTAATCCCGATAATTCTATATATATTCTTACGTCCATCGATAAGTCTAGAGCTTGAAGTTTTCACTGAATAATGTAATTAATATATATATATATATATATATATATATATATATATATATATATATATATATGTGTGTGTGTGTGTATTATTAATATGTATGTAATGTGCTATTAATATGCATATAATGTTTTATGTGTGTGTGTATGTGCTGCATCTTTACATAATGTTATATAAAGTTTTAGCAGGTTTGTCCAACGAAAAGATGGCATACGTTTTTATTTCAACGCTTGCAGAATGTGACAAAATATTTTACGAACCTTCATGCTGCGATCATAAAAATTGAGAGAATGTCACCTGCATATTCACGTCCCTAATGATCGACTCTATTTAAATAATTCTAACATTTTACTATAAAATCTACATCACATTACCGATTTATGCCAATTTATAAACAGATATTTTCAAATGGCTCTTACCTTCGACATTTGTCCTTTGTTTTTTAGGGATACAATAAATGAAATATGGCGTATATGTGGCCGTTAAATATTCATCAGATTTTTCATCTCGAAGTATATCATCACTGTTTTGAACACTGGGCAGAAGTTTTTTTTCTTCTATAGATCGTGGGTGGTCATAGGTCTCCACAACGTCCTGTAGCTCTAAGTAGCGTTTGATCCTTCACCTTCCTTGTCTGTTCCCGCTACATACAATCTTCTTAGTTAAATTACTCACTATTTTTCTCTATTTCTCTAGTATTTATAATAACTTCTGAGTATCGAGGTCTCAAAGCTTTCCTAACAATGTGTTTCAAATAATTCAACTCTGTCTTCCTGGTTTGCTTACGGCCATATCACGTTGAAAGTCATATAGAGCATGCTCGGTAGCTAGATGGGTCAGCACATGGCTGTACGCTCGGATGGTGCTTTTAATCGGCGAGCTGAGTTTCAATTCCAGTTAGGTTCGTTATATTGATTTACGCACAAATACCAGCGCGAAATGTATGAATCCACTTCTTCTGCTCCATCTATGGGTTAATTATTAAAACTCGTATAACTAAATCAATATTATCTCCAAAATCAAAATTATTACAACCTAAAATTATTATCTGATTTTAAATAATCTTCAAACTGTAGAATACGAGTCAATCAATCTCTTCCTGATTTTAAATGTCATTTTAGTAAGCCTTTTCTTTAAAACTTCCCAATTGTTCAGTTCATGGGATCCTCAGTGTCCCTCTTCTTCTTCTATGAGCCATGTCACTTCATGATGTTGGCGATCCTTGGTCTTCACATTTTTCTGTCTTTTGTAGCGCTTAGTAAATCCTAAGTCATGTTCTGACAATCATCTACACAAGTTCATTTAGGTTATGTGCTGTTTTCCTTGCCTTCAATATTCCATGTGAGTGTCGAATTTTGTAAGTCCTCTTTCTTCATTTTGTGCTTCTTTCTGATATTAATATTAAATGTCCTTTTTGTTTCCATTTTCTCTAAATCTCCGTCGTTGCTCACATGTGGTATTCTCGTCATCCTACTGTATAACCACCTTCAGAACTATATCTCTACCCTTTTGAGTCTCTTTATCATTTGTAAGAAAAACGTTTTGTAATCACTGTCGAATGAGGGGTCGATATGACATAGAAGTTTAGAGCTCTGTTCTATGTTTTGAAATAAATTTTTCTCTCTCTGAATTAATTTCTCTAGTTTCTCCTTTTACATTTAAAAGGAACCAAAATATTTTCCGTTTTTTTTTTTGGTTTTTTTTTTTTTGGTTTAACAGAAGTGTCACAGATATTTAGGTGGATGTGGCGGTAATGGAGAACAGGAAAAAGTAGACTTGTACTGTGCTACGCAGTGCTGTGTATTACGTGGAGTTATAGAGATCTCTATACGCAATGACCAAATGTCTGTCAGATTTAGAAACTGGATATTGTTGGCGGTAACGATCACAGTTGCGTAAATACGCTAGAAACGTTCCATATCCTATTGGCCAATTGATGGGATCGTCATCAGAAATCACGTGATCACTTGCCGCCCGGTTACCATTTGGTTGAAAGTAAACAGAATAGTAGAAAGTGCACTTAAAGTTGATAGGCTAACGTTTTGGGAAAGTAGACAATATTGGTGGCGATTTTTTTTTCTTTTCGGACCGTGGGTTGGGTGGACTTAAATGCCGAAACACGGTTAAATTTAGAAAAAAAAATATTGTCTGTGTGTATTGAACATAATCAATGAAATCAGGGAAACAACAAAAAAATAATCCACTCCTAAGACACCAGAAGAAAGAAAAATAAATCAGAAAATAATCCACCTCAACTGAACTGTTCTCGGAACCGGATGAGGATCACATAATAGCGTAAAACTTGGCATGAGGAAATTTGAATCTCTAACTTCTTGGGTTATGTTTGGTTTGGTTTGTTTTACGGCATATCAATCTCAGTGGATTATTTAATGTCGACAAAATTTTTTATTGTTGGTAATATTTTTTTTCAAAAATCTATTTTTGGTAATATCTTTTTCTTCAAAAATCTATTTCTGGTAACAATTTTCCTTCAAATATGTATCGCTGGTAATATTTCTTTTCAAAAATGTATTAGTCTTAATATTTTTAAAGATGTATTGCTGGTAATATTTTTTTAAGAAACGTATTTCGGGTATTAAAATATTTTTACACTTTCATAGAGTTTTGACCCTAGTTTGGGGGTTAACTATTTGGCCATAGCTGGGACCCTAACAGGTGCTACCACCCTTGGCTGGGGTTGACCTGAGAACACCAGCAATTAAGAGGTGGTTCCACACTCCTCAAAACCTCCTTACTGTTGCACGTAGTTTGTCGTCTTACCCAGGACGCGGATATAGTTTATCGTCTTACCCAGGGCCGTTCTTGGGTTATGTATGTATGTTTGTCCGAGTGGTTAGAACGTTTCTGTTCCGACTCGAGTTCGAATCACACTATGATTTTTTTTTTGTTGTTGTTTCTTTGTTTTTTTGGTTTTTTTTGTTTTTTTTTAGGAAGGTGACATTGATGTTATCAGCCTGGAGATAAGACCCCGGTTTTAGTTACCTTTAGAAAGTTCCTGAAAAAAAAAACACCAAAGGTTGACACAAGACCGACGAGTGAAATTGGGTAGATGGAACTATTCAGAAACCCACAATATTAGTGCTAGCACAAAGAACAAGTCATCGTGACCGATGGTTTTAGCATACTGACCTTGTTCAAATGTAGATGGAGTCAGATGATGAGCTCTCTTCCAGAAAGTGTTAGAAAGATCTGGTCAACATAGTTGCAGTATAAACGCCAGATGGGCTTTTGGGGTGTTGATAAAAACATACGATATTGTTTTAAAAAAAAAACTACTATTGATTGAAAATATTGAAGAAATATTAAAGAAATGTATTAATATTTTTATTTCAAAAACATATGATATTTATGTAACGAGATAATTTTATTGCAGTATCAACCCCAGGTGGGATTTTTTGGATTTGAAAAAGAGACACGGGTGTATTATTATCTACGTATAAGCAAAGATGATATTTCAGTCTTTTCCATAGTTGTGATTTTCTAAACGTAGCTTATATACGGCACAAGACCGAAAGTATAGTGCACCCAGTGAACTCACTATTCAGTCGTAATTGGTCTAGCGAGACAAGCTTGTTAACCATTACCCCACGTCGAAACGTTCAATCTTTTCCATTATGAAGGAACATAAATTTTAATAAAACATATATATCAGTATTATTATACTGAACAAACAAATGACAAGACGGAAAACTGTTCAGTGACAGGTTTCGTTCAGAAGAAATACCTTCTTCGGAAAAAATATCTATATTATCAATGGAATCACTCTTATATGGAGAAACAGTAACAATAAGCAAAGAAAAAATACAACCCATTTGTTTTTTTATTATTATTATTTTTTGTTTTTGATATTCCAACTGTACAAGGCCCAAGAGCTACTCGAAGTAAAGGGCTATAGATTGAGAAGCACCACTCCAAGCAAGGAGATAATGTCACCAAGATGCAAGGGATGTGATAGAGAAGAAAAAAGGCTTTAGAAGGAGCCGGAAACACAATGCTAAACAGGAAACAGAAACATCTGCTCCTATTCAAAAGACTGGTGAGAAGTATAAACCGGATGATAGATGAAGCTATCGACTCCTGTTGGGAAAAGACAAATTAATTCAATAGAAAATAGAAGTGTTTGGGGCGGAGACGCTAGCATTATAGAGATGAAATAGACTTTAGAAGGGACCGGAAACTCAATCCTAAACAAAAAACAACGCTAAACGCCTTCTACTCCTCAATGGATAAAACAGAGACTTCCATTCAGAATATCTTTAAGAGAAACAAACAGAAGAGGTCAGTAAGTCATGATTGACGGTACAGCTGTTCAATGTAATAAAATCAATGAAAATTAGGACGCCAGTTTCAGATGATTAGACACAAGTAAAAGAAAAAAATGCTCTGTCAGTCTTTCAAGTAGTGAGAGGTTATCCGTTTTGAGAATCTGTATTCGAAATGTATGCTCTTACCTGAGATGGAACAGTGAGGCAGGTGGAAAATAGCCAACTACCTTAGCCACCAAACAGACTGTGATAGTGCATTCTAGTAATGGATTTTATGTTTATGAACCAGACAAAAACTTAAAAGAAAATACAGACGAAATGGAGACAAATAAACAGAAAGAAGATTAGCTTAATGGATTTGTTTCACTGCACAGTGCAAACGGATGCAATTGGAAAACATTCTTACTTGGTTCTATACATCTAGACTGACCGCACCGTGATCTGACCTTAATATGAAAGTGGGTAAAATGTTATTATCCATTGTAGAGATGCAAAAGATGATTATCTCACGTGACGGCCGCTTAGTGACGTCACTCCGTACAGTGGTGAAAGCGGCAGCATGACAGCCGGTTTACATCCGACAAACCGAACGGCTGCTTTTTTTAGCTTGGGCCAAGTGACTCGGGATGAGGTTAAATCTGCCTCCTCAAAGAAATGCTACAACTTATAATCACATGGTGTCCGTTTCCTTTTGGGAATATATCTCCCACAGTTATAGAAAGAATAACGGTTCGCAGTCCTCAATTTGGGAAAACCCAAGACTCGCTGTTTGCGATGCACTGGTTGAAACATGAAGCATGAAAGATGGATAGGTAGGGGAGGACCAGTTCCATGACCTGCATGTTCCCTGTACTTAAATCCTTTGAATTTTTATTTGTGGAGGCACTTAAAACAATTGGTTCATGCAGCAGATATTAATAATGCAGAACTGCTTCATCACCGTGTCATGGGGGCCTGCAAAACCATTCGACACCGTATTTGAAAGGGTCCGACAGTCAATAATCATGCGGGTGCATTCGTGTGTAGAATCAAGGGGAGGATATTTTGAATATTTTTTTATTTGTTGGTGTGTTGAGGTACGATGATGGTCTTTTGGATATATGTTTTATATGGATATTTTATCTTGTTTTGATGTTAGAAGCCTGCCCCCAATGTTTGTAAATGTATTATACATACATATATATATATATATATATATGTGTGTGTGTGTGTGTGTGAGTGGTTAGAACGTTCGCTTTCCGACCCGGGCTCGAATCTCACCAAGGTGACTTTTTGATGTTTTCTGCTTGAATAGACAGATTTTTCGGATATAAACCAGATACGCTCGGTAGATATTGAACAAAAAAAACAAGACAAAATGTGCCTGAGTAGTTGCCACTGAAACGGTCTTTGTAACTGGCTTAGTCAACAAGTGTGACCGGAAAATCACAGTAACTGGCCATTTCACACACACACACACACACACACACACACACACACACATATATATATATATATATAGAGAGAGAGAGAGTAATTATTAGGAGGATTTGATAATTATATTTAATTAATTCATCGAGTCTGATAGAAACCTCCACAGAATGCAGAAAGCACTGGACGGCCGTTTCGTCCTATATTTGGGACTCATTAGCAGTGCGCATCCACTACCGAGAATTGAAACCCTGACAGTTAGGTTGTCAAGCGAACATCATACCAACTGTTCCAAATGGGCCTTGGTGACGTAGAGATTCCAAATCAGACTCAACTTAGCGCCGCTCGCTCACATATTCCGTGGCGGAACCATACTGCGTTCTCTGTAACCATAGGACTGTGCCCCCTGGAGCCACGACTACTCTCACCAAGCCGCTCCAACTGAAGCATTATAAGCCGGTTCAAGCTCCAGCTGTAAATATATATTTGTTTCGGCTTGCGTATAGGGATCAATTTACAATGAATTTAGATAGCAAACTGGACCCTCTATTAATTTTTATGAAATTTACTATTAATGATCGAAAGTGCTTCATCTATCTTCTTAGACAATTTCTAGTCCTTTGTAGCTCTTACTAAATTTTCATTTTTTCCGTATCACCCCTAAACCTTGTTCCGTCATACATTTACACAGTCTCACTAAGCAGAATATTTTCCTCTGTCTGTCCTGCCTTCAATATTTTCATTGGACATAAGATTTTCCAAGTCCACTTTGCTCATTAATGTCCTAGAGAATTCAACTGTTCTTCCCTGATTTTAAGTGTACGAATCCCTTTTATTTCCATTTTCTGTAAAATTTTGTCGTTGCTCCCATATTCGTTCCATGGTATTCTCAGAATCCTTCTGTAGAAGCACATTTCTGTTGCTCCAAGTCTCTTCTTTATCTGTGAGGAGATTGTCCAGCATTCAGACCCATATAGGAGGACTACTATTACGTAACAGTTCAATAGTCTTTCCTTTGTTTCTAACGAAATTTTTCATAGTGATATAAAGAAAAATTGAAAAATTGATTATTTCTGTCCACAAAGTCTAATGTATAACGCCAGCGTATATGAATGAATAAGCAGGTTAATATGTAAAGCATTTATGCTGCTGTGGATATACGCGTGTGTTGGTATATCTGTATAGTTCTTTTTCTCTAATACATACATATAAATGACTTCGTGTATGTATTTCGGGAAAGCTTCTTGAAATAATACGATGCACTTTTCAACCTGTGTTGTTGAGGCATAAAGATGCCAACAACTAAAAGCAAAGTTTTGTATTGAGCTTAGCCTATTTACTCGGAGGCAGAACTCTCGTGGAAGAACAAAGCACAGATTAAATTAAACGCCAACGTTTTAAGCTCTAACATAGAAAATCGTTGTCTTCTGAATCGACTTGAAAATTGTCTTTCTTCCTACCAGTCTTAGTCGTAGGCTATCCAACATTTCCAAGTGGAATTAAAATTCACACACACACATATATATATATATATATATATATATATATATAAGTGCGCAGGTATGCAGAAAATAGAAAAGAACACGTTGCGTACATAATCCGGAGTTCCTTAGTATTTTTGTTTTTATTTTTAAGAAGACAGTGCTCCATACAGAAGTAGAGCTTTATTATAATAATATTTTTTGTTTAAAAATATGATTCCTTCGCTTCATAAGAGTTCTCATGTTTCAAAAACGAGCCAGAAACCATCCAAATAATTATTAAAATTAAGTTGAATTGAAACGTGTTTGTCTCGTTTTCATCTTCAACTTAATTTTACGATTTTTGGATTCCTTCGGCCTCGTTTTTGAAACATGAGAACTTTATGTAGTAAAGGAATCATATTTTTAAAACAAAAAAATATTAAACATTATATATATATATATATATATGTATGTATGTGTGTAACCGTGCTATTTTCATGTATTACATTAATATTACATTGTTAAATTAATATATTTATTTCATGCCATAATTATATCGAAAATTTTCATTATCTGTAGTGGATTGGGAAGAAAGCGCCGTCGCATTTGAAGATGGAAAATAAACATTTTTGGGTCATAATTGCAGTATCTAATCAAGAAAATATGATTGACAATAGCATAATCATATTTGAATTGTCGATTACTCGGGGACAAAATTCTTCAGGTATCGATGCAAGGAAAACTCAGTATTCATTTTAACCTCTTCACAAACGGACATTTTTCCCTTTTAAAAATGTTTCAAGTGTCCTAAAAGATAATAGTCAGATGGAGCAAAGTTATGACCGTAAGGAGGATGAGGTAGAACCTCCATATTTAATGCCATACATTTTTCCTTGTTGACTCGTCTGGTTTTACATTATTGATGGGCCCTTTTTCTGCAAATATTCGAGCAGTCAGTTGTGTACCATGCATGATATATGCGTAGGCAATCATGTATCTTTCGATACATGACTACCGAGGCAGATTTTTTTCCCGCAATAGGTCGCCATTTCTTTGTGCGGCAGACCAGTTGTCATCCAAGACTACAGAACCCGGTCAGTCCTGCTATTTACACATAGCTGGCGGAAGAAGAAGATTCATACCTTTTCCAAGAGTATTAGCACGTAAGTGAATGCAATGGACTCCAATTAACGTTGGTACCTCAGCATTAACGGTTCCGTTTTGGTTTAGCAGTTCATTATAAACTACACACTTTATATTCCACAAAACCTTTTTTTTCGGTGTATTCCTGATTTGGGGATGGATACTCCTTTTTCAGTCTATACTATTTACGTTTTCGTTGAATTTGATTATAGGTAGCAGCGCACTTTTCTTTATTGGTGATAACCCGGGAAAACCTTGGTAGCAAGTCAATGACGAGCAGAAAGCAACTTTTTAATGACGTTAAATATGATTGATACACTTAGATACTTATTCGAGTTCATGGTGTATTTTGATCGATGTGAGAATTTATTGACCTGTTTTGCTAATTCCCATGCAGTTTGTTTGATGTAACTGCGGTTTTACGAAACCGGTGTCTATGTTGGGCTGCCTCACAATGCTAAAGGGCTGCAAATTCCCTACTATTTAGCTATATCTGGGATGGGAAATTGAAGAGCATACATGCCTTTACCGGAGAGCATGAGAAAACCTCGTACGAGCGTATCTGTTTAGGTTTGCATATGCAAATCGATTTGCAACAAATTTACATAGTAAACTATTAACTCTTATAAAATTTAATTATTTTTAAGTATTTTATTCGATATTCGTGACCTGGAGAGAGCTTGATCTATTGGAAACTCGATTGGTTTGTTCCATCCTCAAGAAGAATTAGATTTATGAACCGAATAGAATAACTATGAGACGACACGCACCGATTAATCCAATAATATTCACCGTCCCATTTTTGGGGAAAGTAGGCATTACTGGGCGATAGGAAGAGTCTTATAATAAATAACTTTTCTCATAATTAATGCCGGATTTTTATTTTATTTCTTATAACCGACTATATTAACGGTTTAATATGATTTAATATATGCACAAGCACAAGATAATTAAACACGTTTGGCCCAATATAAAAGATAATCATAATATAAAAGTAAAAAGTAAAGTTGCTTTGTCAGCCTTGATCGAGTCAGCTCGAGACCTTTTCAATCCCTCTCGCAATTCAATACTGGAAGAGAGAAGGAAAGCTTAACTTAAACTGAATTGTCAATAAAAAAAATGTACATTGTAGAGTAGACGGATTACATAAATGTGATGCAATGGGTAAGGAGATAGTGTAGGTGTGACAACATAGCTAAGGGCCATGAGTTGAGGAAATTATATAACACTATTTAACCACGGAATGGTATTAAAACCAGAATAAGTTCTTTAAATAGTAGGTAGTATCTTTTCTAATGTTTTACCTCAGTCAACAGTACCAAGGCTATACCAGGAATGTTTGAATTACAGATAGATATCAGCGGTGCGTGAAAACTACGCTTGGGTAAATGTATCAGGTTTCCAGACGGCAGAGTTCGTGTGTGATGGAGATCGCATACGGTTATGGATCCAGCCTATCAGCAGGCTATTTTAAGTGTCGCTCATGTGTCTGTAATGGCGTAAAGAAAGTTCTGATTGATTTCGTAAGGATCAACCCCGAACATATAATCAGTCTTGATGCTCACAATGTTTCCCGGCGATGGTGCTTTGTTCCAGCAAAATAACTCAATAGCAGTTTTGCCCAGCTATCATGAAGACACTCCATTAACTACAATGTCCACCAGATTTAATCCCCATTATACATGTATGACAGAGATATGATTGCAAACCTCAATAAATTCATTGCAAACAAATTTCAGCTTTGGAACGTAACTAGATCTAATTTTCCATACAAGGAATTCACTACCTCGAAAACGCCATTCCATGTTGTGTAGCTGCCGTTATTGAGAGGAAATAAGGAGTTACATTTTATTAGGTACCTGTCTAATTTTGAGATATTTCAGTTTATATATGTGGGAAAAGGAAGGAATAAAAAGGTAAATAATGAATAAGAATAATATATGCGAAATTAAATAATCAATCTCTTTCTTTCTTCAACTCCGGTCGCATTTGTTTGTATTTGTAATCAACAATGTAAAGTCATGACAATCTTTACGTTTCAGATAATTTTCCCATAGTCTAATTACCAGCTCTGGTAGCCAGTCAAGGTCAGAAATCAACAATGGTGTTTTCGTGACAAGAACACATGTATGTTAATACATTACTAGTGCAAAATAATTAGACGTATATTTATGGGTTAGATAAATATATAAAGCATGTATTGTGTGTATGTGTGCATAGACGCCGCCATACATGTATGAGTACACCAGTTCCCGTTCGATCATCGCAGTTGAACGACGTTGATCTTGACCAGTACTTCAGATGGGTAACCAATTGACAATATCAGATATTATAAGGTTAACGTCTTCTTTTGATGAATGCATGCAGCCGAGGAGTTAGAATGTTAGCGACTCGACCATGTGACCCGGATTCGAATCTCAACATGGTTCCAGATTTTGAATTCTTGATAATATCAGCCTGGAGAAATGGACTAGACTGCGGTGCTGTTAGAAAGTTGTTTTGTTTTTTAAGCATTTCACCCCCAAGCAAGGCGGGAGTGTCACTGGTCCTCGGCTGGGGGAGGGGGGTTACATAGAGTGAAGGTGTGAGATGAAAACTGTGTATGGGGGAATGAGGAAAAGATAAAAGATGAACGGGTTCAAAACATCAGAAGATGGCGATTGACGTTGTATTTAAACTTTTAAGG
This sequence comes from Acanthosepion pharaonis, assembly GCA_903632075.3. Classification (NCBI taxonomy): domain Eukaryota; kingdom Metazoa; phylum Mollusca; class Cephalopoda; order Sepiida; family Sepiidae; genus Acanthosepion; species Acanthosepion pharaonis. The sequence continues at coordinate 1,040,248 of CAHIKZ030005434.1, read as the reverse complement.
ATTGTAAAAGCAAGTAAACGGATGGGAGGTCCACAGGTGGGAAGTGCAAAAAAATAAGCTCATTGGAGTAGAAGTGGCGGTTACATTGAACTATTTCAATGGTAAACGGGTGGGACCTAAATGCTAGTCTAGTAGCACGCTTAAATTTATGTAGTTGGGGCCCCAGGGTAAAAAGAAGAGTTGCCATGAAAATATTAGTTGAAAAGACAGAAGAAAGACGCATCACGTCTGTGAGAAAGTAACTGAAGTCGAGATGCCAAGTCAGGATCGAATACATTGCAGATCCTTCTATGGATTTTGTCGAGAATCGAGATGAACAGCTGAGGCACCAGACCATATATGGGAACAGTACTCAATGCACGGACGAATGGTAGATTTGTAGATATGTAAGATTGACGAGAAGAACCTTCTGACACGACACATAATGTGAGCACGAGTTAATCCAAAGCCTGTGTGGGAAAATGGTTAGGCGAAACGGTTTGGAAGTCTGCAATGATTGTATCAGCATGAAAAAGCAAGCCGTTGGGTTCAGATCCAGAAATTGAAACCTCAGAATAGTTCGCTTTACTAGTGCTGGATAAGCACAAAACGTGTTTGAGTAGATATTTTTAACAAGGATTAGCTAGCTACCCAAGCAAGCGACCATTCTCGGAAACTAGCAGAGTGTCCAAAAATGTTCTCACTTTTTGACTTCGTCAATTTGAATATTTAGAAACATGCATGTAATATTTAATTTAAACCGTTAATCGGCTTTGTGAATCAATAAACCACAATATGTTTTAATTTTAACCATTGATATTATTTGCAAGTCAATAAACACGGCATTTATTGTCTCTTAAATAGTGCGTTTATTTTGGGGACACCCTGTATAAAGATATTTATGCACGTGTACCAGAGTTGATAAGCTCCATAGATTAAAATGTCCACTGTATAATATATCTATGTGATGTACATCTTAAATTGAAGTAAGTGCTTCCATAGGAAAGAAGATTACGTTAAAAGAAATATTTCGTGTGTAAAATATTTTTATCGTTAGGCTATTTACTTATTGATGTATGCATACAGCAATGTTAATTACAAATTTGATTACAATATGAATAACAAGATATGCTTCATATGACATCATATCATATGAAGCATATCTTGTTGATGATATGATTCATATGTAAACATTAAAAATTTATAGAACAGAAGTAGAGTTGTATATCATGTTTAGGACTGGATTTCCACTTCCTTTTAAAATCTCTTTCTCTCAGTAGCCTCTTGTGTCTTGGTGGGAAAATCGCCTTCCTAGGAGTGAATTGATTAAAAAAATCTCCCAGTTTTAGCTGAATAGATCTTAAAATAATGAGAGAAAAGATTTAAAAAAATATAACGTGTGGTCCAAATGTTGTATAGCCCCCTCGTACTGAGAGGGTCTCTTAGCTGACGGTTTTGAGACGATCCCAATAAAGTTCTTTCTTCTCTCGGCTGGTTGATGGCTAGTTGGTTTTTAGTTCGGAGGCAAAATGAGAATTTCAACAAAAGGAATTTTAAACTTATCTATTAAACACGACGACGTGTACCTTTATCACCTGCACTGAGGAGAAATTCCAGAGACACTAGATAACCACGTCTGTTGTGTATAACGTAAAAACTTAACTCATTGATATCACTTTCTATATCTCTAACATTCCCACGTTCGGCTCAGCCAATCAAAATCGACATCCCTATTTTGTCTACCTTTTAACCTTTAAAGGTCAGCCTCAGAAGATCTGAGCAAAAAATACACTACCACTAAAAAATAAGTCTGAAACTATTATTTAGCACAAACAACTTGGCTATACTTGTAGACAGCAGGTGAAAATGATAATGAACACTTCTAATAAAAATAGGTGCAGAAGCGTGTATTTTTAAAAATTTATTTTAGCATGTCTTTAATATATAAACGCAGGTAAGTGTTGTTCTTTCTTCTTAACATTTTTTTTAAACCGTCGTTGCCCAAGTCATCATTTTCTCTATTCAGTTGTTTCATTGTTCAGGTGATCTGCATATGCCATGAAACGGAATACGTGAAAAAGTGGTAACTGAAGCAAAACGATCGACTTAAAAATTTTGCTTGTATTTTATTTCATATTCACTATGTTATGATTTATTATACTTGTTTCCTGTTCAATTTATACCGGTAAAATGGTCACCGCTGCTTATGCTACATTACGAAAAAAAATGCGATGCAAAAATGAAAGCTACGCATGCCTGTTTAAAAGCCTGTCGCAGATGGTAGACGGTTGTGTTCGGTTCTTAAGTGAAATGAATATTCCAGATTCGCTCGTTGCAAGTTTCTGTGATATACTAAATCTAAACACCATTTGGTTACATCAGCCTTGGTCCTGCATTGCTTACTTGACTCATAATTCATTGCAGTAAAATAGGTAGTTATATTCATGACTTGCTAATATTTATTTTTTCATAGCTTTTAGCAGACACACACAAACTTTTTACTTTATATATTAGATTATTAAAATCTAACAGTTGTCGAAAATGCTATAAATATTCTATGTATCTAACATAGCATCTAGTTGAATCTATCCGCCTTTGTCTCTTTGTTCATTGTTATGAAAAGCGAGATTTTCGTGTCCATGTATAATTCATATCAATACTTGTCTTTGAATGCATAAAAAATGAGTGGATTAAACGAGAGACATAAATACTTGTTACTTAGATCTTGATTGAATGTGTTGAGTAAACTTTGCTTAGGCTGTCAAATAGAAGCAATAGAAAAGGGAGCGGTATGGATCGAACTGTCTGCACATCGGCAAGTTAACCACCGCTCGACAATAAGGTCTTTTAAATTGTTGTACGTGGATATGGATATTGACTTCATTTATAAAGTGAATGAATATACAACATAAACATATAAAAAAGTTCAAATAAAACACAAAAGTCTTTGCACAAAAACACTTGAATCTATCTATCTATCTATCTATATGTATGTATGTATTTGAAATACTTAATACAAAGTATGCATGTATCAAAAAACAATATGTAATTTTTGTACTTATCTGTTTCGATTTGTCAAGAGTCCTGAAAATATGCGTCCACTTAATTTGACTGACCGGAGCTAATAGAGGCTGTTTAATTTACGCGCCGAAGAAGATCTCGTGCAGTTCTCGTCAGGTCACCTGACTGTTTTTAATTCTCGTGATTATACATAATTAGTTTTTTATCAGTCACGGGATGATAACTTTTTGTTTCTCACAACAAGACCACAAACAAACAACAACAATAATAAAACATGCCATTCTCGCTTACTCTTTCTCTCTCTTTCACGGACACAGACAGTTAAGCCTGAATTATACATCTGCAAAATTTGTGATATTTTAAATATTTTCATTAATTTTTTTTTTTTTTTTTTTTTTTGCTAACGCAACTTGGCATATGAAAAAGGAAAAGAAACAGTATATGGGGAATATAGAGAAAAATTGTATTTTTTTTAAATTATCGTTTCCAATTTCATCGCAGTCTGTGTACATTCGTCTTTCAAAAAACATGAAACCATTCTTGTATCATACATTTTCCATTCTGTATATTATAGGCATGAATCATTCTGAATATGCCACTGTAACAAAATTGCAAATATTACTTCAAGAGAAAGAGGGATAAAGAATGTGAGTGCGTGGAGAAAGAGACAAGTATTTACACACACACACAAATCTCTCTCTCTCTCTCTCTCTCATATATAATATATATATATATATAACTTTAAACGTTATTTTAGTGGATACCCATATTTAAATAGACGCTCTATTTTTTTTAATTTTATGCTGTTGAGTATCATGCGACTTTTGAAAACCTAATTTTGAAGCTAATTTTAAGGATGTCGCTCCGTACACGGGATATAAAATTAGCGTCTGTACTTCTGGCCCTGGCTACGCTGCTGATCAGACTATATAACGATTTACTATAGTCAAATTAACTTCAAAATAGGTCTTCAAATGTCGCATGATACGAAAGTATATATGTTATATTATTATTGTTATTATTATTATTATTACTTTTGTAGAGGGCCGTGGCTGTTATGTTGTTGATAGAAGTCAGACGTAGGAGAAACGCATGTAAGGTTCAGATACTCCTGCTCGCCGGGCCCAACTACATAAAAAGGTTGGACTTTGATTAAGTCCAAAGAAGAAGGCAAAGAAAGCAAACAAAACACAAGACCAATAATATATGTATATACAAATATATATTAATAACAAGTTACAATACATGGAAACAGTACAAAGGACGAAGTGTATGGGAATATTCTGTGCGTGCGTGCGTGTGTGAATATTCTGTATAGCGTGTTTCCACGCTATCCCTTGTTAGCGCTTACATTTCGAGGTTGTAAGCTGAAAGCCTGATGAAAAGTAGAGATTTACCTCAAGGTGTCGGCGCACAGGCCTGAAGGAAAAAGAGAGATAGAGGCGAAGGGTCAGCGGCTATTTATAGCCAGAGAAGAGAGACCCCTGGTGAAAGGGTTAATGTACTAAAGGAGGAGTTAACTCCGACACTTTAAACGTTATTTTTAATGGCTGCCCGTATTTGAGTATACACCCCGTTTATTTTAAACCATATTTTATTTCGTCTACTATCCTATGCACTTGAGAAAACTTATTAAAAAAAAGCGCCCTCTGCAAGAGAATCTGATTCTAAATCCGACTTGCTTGGTCCGCTTCCTCACGAAGAACTTCACAAGCGCAAAAAGTTCTGTTCGTCTTTAAAGCACATTTAATCGCCCAGATTTTCTCGTAAGTCATGACTGCTGAGGTTCGTATCAACAAATATTAACATTTCTATGGAATATCTCTTCTAATACAAGTACACTCATACGATTTTTAGAATCACTCGTGGAAGATTAACGTGCTGATGGTGATACTGAAAAGGCGGAGACTATTTGAAATCATCACACTAGTTCTGCTTTTTTTAACAAAAAAAAATGTACTGCCGTATTATCATTTATCATATCCTCTTCTTCTATATATCGTATTCCTTTAAGACGTAGCCGATCATGGCTTTCCACAACTTCCTATCCATTGTAGATTTCAGCAATATTTGTCTTTTTGCTATCCCTCCTTCCCTGTTCCACTATCCATTCAACAAATAGGTAGGTTACTCGCTTTTTATCTCTGTCCCTCTTGCTTTCTTGTGAGATTCAAAATTTCCAAGCTTTCTTTCCTCATTATGTATCATAGATATTTAAACTGTTTCTTTATGAGTCTACGTGTAATTGTTCGATTTGCTTCCATTTTTCTTAAAATTTGCTGCTTACGTACTCTCCTGCATGTTATTTCTCAGCATTCCTTATGTAGAAAATGTCTTTTGCTTCAAGTCTCTTTCATCTGAAATTGCCCAGCATTAACTGCCAGTATATATTAAAATAATCACTATAGTATATATTAATTGACTTATTTATATAATATATATTACACTCGTTTCTTTACTACGGACTGATAATTGTTTTCCTTCAAAGGAAACTGTCTGTAGCGGAATTATTTTGTGGTGTGTACTTCAAGTTTGTTACTTTTTATATATTTTTTTTCTTATTTTACATTCATAATGTATATTTTTGATATTTTACATTTTACTGCGTTGGTATCTTTGATGATCACTTTGTATTATATATATATATATATATATATATATATATATATATGTTATAATTATTTTTTTAAAAATGATTCCTTCGCTACATAAGAGTTCTCATGTTTCAAAAACAACAGCCAAAAACCTCAATATAATTATTAAAATTAAATTGAATTAAAGTATCGAGCCCTTTTTCATCCTCAAGCGAAAATTTTGTAATAACGCTGGTTAAAAGCTCTACGTTTGTACAGAGCACTGTTTTTAAAAATAAAAACAAAAATAGAAAAGAACTCCGGATTATTTACCTAACGTGTTCTTTCCTGTTTTGTTATATATTTATACACACACACACACACACACACACACACACACACACACACACACACATATAAATATGTGTGTGTTTGTATGTGTGTAAAATATTGCACCTTGAGTGCTGGTGCTAACAAAATAGTGCTCGATGCATAATAACAGAGTTACATAATTAATATTAATAATAAATATACATAGTCAGTTTTCAATCAGCACCTGACGAGATATATATATATATATATATAAGGGAACATAGAAGTCAACACTTAGAGGCGACAGTCTGTTTCATGCTACATGCAATCGTCAGGCCATGTTACCCTACATTTATTTAAAAAATACCAGTGTGTTGATTTTGAACACTCCTGCTTTCTCACCATCCATGTTAGCAACTTAATGGAATCTTCCACGGGTGATTCTAAAAATGTTAAAACGTCTATAAGTGTACTTGTATTAGAAAAGATATTCGTATAGAAGTGTTAAAATTTGTTTAATCCCCGGTATGCCCACAGAAATGGTGCAAATATCTCGGCTCGATTAAGAAACCCTTGAAAAAAAAATTCTTGTGTTTGGTTATCTGGTTTGATGTGTGGAATCTAGTAAAGCCTACATCTTTGATCCAACCGGCGTATCTTTCAACAAATAAGGCACTTTCTTAATCCGACACGCAAAGTCGCCCTACTTCTTGCATAGTAAAGTTCAGTCTTGAAGTTACACCTGTAATCTACATCTCATCAATGGATACTGAGGTAGACGTTATCTAATTTCTTCTATATTTCAGGCTAAGTTAAATGTACCTCGTATCAGTGTAACCCGGATATAAGAGAGACTTTCTCTGGTCCCAAATTAGAGCCTGTGTTAATGTATATAAATTAGACCAAACCCGGATATAAGAGACTTCTTCTCCGGTCCCGACAACTCTCTTATATCCGGGTTACACTGTACTGGTATATATTATGTACCGCAATGTTTGTTGTGTACTAGGTGAATGGAAAAGTTTTAATGTTTTGTTTCAAAACAAAAAGAAAAGCGGCAGAGTTTTACAATTGGAACTACAAATATACAAATAGTTTGTTTGTTTTTTTTATATATATATATATTACTGTAGATAAAGTAGTTCAAGTGACGAATTTTTTAAAGAAATTAGTTTTTAAAAGCAGTTGTTCATGCAAAGTAATTGAAATAATTATATAAATTGTCAACTGATCCTTAGATGTTAAAAAAATAATGGATTTTGTTATCTCATGTTCATTTTCATATATTAGCCTCGATTAAGCAATCCAGATGTTAAAAAAAAATGTTTTTACATTTTATGAAATCACGTTGTATAAGGATATATTTGTTTTGGCTTCATTTGGGGGTGGAGGACAAATTTGCACTTTATTTGCTTGGTCAACTGCCCACCCCCATGTTTCCCAATATTATCTATTATAATATTAAAAGTCTGTGATTGCGTGCGTCCTTGTGTGGTGTCCGTCCGGCGCAAAATAATTTAAGTTAATCTGATTTAAATAAAATTTTAAAATACGACTATTTTTATACAGTTAGTATTTTTATTTTAACTTTCTTCAAACAGTCATTTTTTTTTTTTTAATTAAAATATTTTTAAGTTAAAGACAGACACAAAGAGATCCCGCTTTGCTGTTTCGTCCAGTTGTTTGTAGAGTAATTATTTATATTTCCGCTTTCTGTAAACAAACAATATTCTAAATATTTAAAAAAATATTTTTGGCATATTTAAAAAATATTTTCAAGTGAATGTGATTTAAAAATATTTTTGGCGTAGTAAAAAATATTTTTCAAATAATCCGATTTAAAGTTCAAGTTTATCCCGGAATTTCCAATTAACTGCTGTTTGCCATCAGTAAAACGTTATACACGAATTTGTAAACCAAACCAATGATGACACGAATGAATTGAAATATTTAACTGAATCATAATAAAATTAACTTTCATTTCAATGGAACGTTGAAATCGACGTCAACGTTTTATAACCTGAACAGTCAGTGACTCAACGGGTCACGGATAATCTAGTTTTGTATAAATTTTAACTTTTGAGTGAAATGGAAAAAAAAATGAAAAAGTTAGTTTACACATCCTCTTTTTTTTTATAGTTTTGATTGTTTCGTGTGTTCTTAAAAAGACGGTGCTGGTAACATTCGCACAATTAATCCCTGAGTAATTCAGTCGGCTGCTCATATACTTCCATTCTCTCTCTTTGATTTTAAACTGCTTTTTTTTTTTTTTTTCCTCGTCTAGTCTCTTTAGTGGTCTGTCTTACTTAAAAGTACAGGTTTCTTTCATTATGTTTCTGATAAAGAAATGGAAACACACTAACTCGAAAGCCTGTAGTGAATTCAGTTCAACTGATTCAGGTATAACCGGGAAATGGTGCGTCTTATTTTTCTGCATTCGAAATACAAACATGCATCAAGCGCACAATGGCAAACAATGCCTAGTAAATTATGCAAAGGGTCAACTGAACGTCGCTGGCGGCAAAACTCTGAGCAAATGTCTAACCGATTCCAAAGTTCATGAGAATGAAAAGAGTGCAAGTAGAAAATATCAATTGAAATGGCAGCCAGGTTAAATTTATCTCTCACAAAAACGTAGACTGTTAATATAAGTTCGTAACCAAAGCAAAAAAAAAAAAACCCCAACAACTTTGTTATTTTTAATTCCCCATAAAATTATTTTTTGTTCTGCTTTTGTGTTATTTACAGAAGAAGCACAACAACGCTAACGATTTATAATCAGCCTAAGAATTAGGATTAAATAAGGTTTATCTAAAGAACCTAAAATACTGTTAAAAGTATAAATCTCTTAAAATTATTATTTGACAAGAAAAGATAATACTTGTAGAAGAAAAAAAAGATGGACGATTTTTATTACTATTTAGGAGTCTGCTGGTCGTTGTTCATTGGGAGAAGTCAGTGAAATGCAAAATCGTGGAATCGACGCAGAAAAATGTTTAAATGCCGACAGACTCTCTGCTCCTCCGTAAATATTTTTGTCTCCGCCTTTTGTTGCCAGTTCCATGCAAAGGTAATAAGTCTTCATTTCGGAAGCGCCAAGTTTCCGAATCAAGAATTGTTGACAATTTTTTGCATTATTTTACTATATTTTATCTCGTTCAAAGAAGAGCTGAAAGGTAGTTTATAACCCTAAAATGAGTCAGGAAGACTATTAGCCAAAAGGTATAAAAGACTTGAGGTTCAATCCTCATTACAATAACAATAATGGGTATGAATGGTTTTGTATATATTTTTTTTTTTTTTTTACTTCATATCAACCATTTAAATGTTATTTAAAGCCAGAAAATATCTTTAGATTGTAAGAATTGCTTTTGGGCATAATAACGGTTTAGTGATAGACGTCTTACTAATTAACTGGTGGGGTGGGGAGATGTAGAGTCATATTATTCCTAAGGCATTCTGAAAGGTAATTACGAAGTTTAGTATATTGATTCGTTCTTACGGATTATCAACCATTTGAAGGCTGTTTAAAGACAGAAAATATGTTTAGATTGTAGGCGGAGTGATAATGGTTCAGTTTTACAAGTTTTACTAACTATGCCATAGCTAGAGAAGTGGATTCATATATCTTCCCAACGGTATTCGCGCCTAAGTGAATATACCAGACCCAACGAGAATTGAAATTCGGTTTGAGTATAAATGTAAAACAGAAATATGTTATTTTTTTTCTCCAATTTTATATTGGAATATTTGGCTGCGAACGGGTAGCAGAAATATTTGCAAAGATTTTTATTTATTTCTTTGCTAACTATTTGGGTAGGGAAGTGATTTACCTGATTTTGTATCGATCATTAGATGAAGGCTTGAAAATGGATCGGCTTGAACATTGTGAGATCAATGTAAGCAACAAAAAATGAGTTCACTAACCTTAATCATTTTTGCACCGATCATTATTTTTACCAGAATTATAAAAGGTACCTTGGAATAATGCTAATTTACCAAATTCCTGACTAATCTTCAATCAATTTATATATCAAATCCAAGTGCAAGCATTTGATAATTCCTAAGTAAACAGATCGCATTAACCATAAAAGACAACAAAACAGCAGTTTTTTTCATTCTCAAAATATCCAATTTTCTGGGTGCCTAAACTAGCGCCGCAGTTAGCAAACACGTCTCATATATATATATATATATATATATATATATATATATATAATATTACACGTATGTAAAGGTAAAAGACAATAGAAAAACTGTATTATTAGCCGGCATGTTTTGTCCAATGTGGAGTTTTTTCAATGCAAAAAAATGAATTTCATTTAAATTTACTAAGCTAGGCTTACATATTGTCTTTTCTACAGGTTAACTCTCTCTCTCTCTCTATATATATATATATATATATATATATATATATATATATATATATATAGCTGGTAATAAAGTCGCAGAAAAATTGTCAGTTTTGATTGGAAAACGAAGTAACTATTAACAACAAAGAAAATGCCCTTAACAACTAGAAGAAAACGCTAATGTATTCATATTGTCAATTGAAAGTACTTGACGTAATTTTCATTTGACAATAAGAATACAACAGCGTTTTCTAAATTCTTTTAGTTGCTAAGGACATTAATTTCATTTCGTTTTCGCCTTGAAAAAGTTCACATTGGACGAAACGCGTCGGCTAATACAGTTTTCCTATTGTCTTTTACATTTATACATATTGTCTTTTTCTACAGGTTAACTCTCTCTTTTTCTCTCTCTCTCTATATATATATATATATATATATATATATATATATATATATATATATATATATATATATATGGTAATAAAGTCGCAGAAAATTGTCAGTTTTTTTGATTGGAAAAAAAAGTCAGAACTTGGTTTTGTGAGTGACGTGTTGGTTATACATGAATCCAAATTTTTTGGACCACGCTGATTACTGGTAAGAAGCCTAAAAATTATTTTTCACGAAATCCGAGTAATGTCATCCTACACAACAACACAGGAGATATGAGATTTCCACTATCCCAGCTTTCTTTTGAGCTAAGAATAAAATATCTGTTTAAAAAAGACGCAGAAACAGCGCTAAGGTTGTTTCTCCTCACCCCCGTGATCTTTTTATTCAGATCTATATAACATTGGGTTGATGAGCGTCTTAACCCTTCACTTAAATTTACTAAGCTAGGCTTACCGCTACCAAACTCCGCGAAGCCCTAAATTTACGAAGATTATCTTAGTGTTGGTCCCTAGTTTGAATCGAATTCTCTTCTCGGTACGAATTATCAAACAGACAGGTTTCTTAAACGTAGCCACAGAACGAGGTACACTTAGATATTAATAAATTTAAATCAGCTAAAATTGATGTATAAAAACTGGCTGGCTTTAATAAACAAAACGTAATCATAATAAAAAATAACAGCTTGCCAAAATGTTGAAAACGTAAATTGCTTAAGGAATGCATAAAATAACATACGATTTACAAGAGTGAAGCGTAGGTATAATAATAGGTACATAATCCTTGGGAAATAGAACTAGTAAAACTCCAAGATCGATAGAAAAAGCAATGCTAGGTAAAACGCAAAGAGATCGAAAGAAGCCTACATTAATCAGAGATCAATACCAAGATGAATCACAGGAGTGATTAAGCAATAAAAATGAAGGTGGGCGGGACATATAATATAGACAATGGCTACGACATTGAGCAAAACGTTGTTTGATTGCCAGCCTGTGGATAGTAAACTCTATTAAGAGTTAGAAAGGATAGAAAGTTGTGCCATGATATCACTCGTTCTGAAGAGATATGGCATATAGAAGAACAATTAAGCGTTGAAATTTGTAGGTGGAAAGAACACAGAACAAGAATAAAGGATATCAGATAGAAATAAATGTTGCTTGAATTGGAGCCAATAGATAGCGAACGGATAGATCAGCCGATTATGGAGAAATAGAGCTGTTTGCTGGAAATAAATAGTAGAGAGTAACACCCTCATTATTATTACGAACTCATTATTACAACTGCTACCGAAGATGATGTAGCGATAAACAAAAGTTGTCTCACCTTGACCCAAACAAAATTAGCAATAAAAATCATTATAAATATTCACGAGAATTAAAAGTAGTCACGTGACCTGATGGGGCCCACACGAAACATCATTAGGTCGTAAAGAAAGTCTTTTTTAGCTCCGAGAAGTCAGAATAATGGGGACACATGCAAATCAGGGTCGTGACAAACCAAATAGATAAGTACAAAACTTCATATTGTTTTGGGTACGTCGTCTTTTGAAAGTAAATACATGCTAACTTTGTACTAATAATTTCAAATATAAAAGATATGCAAGTGTTTTTTATACGAAGGCTTTTGTTTTCTATTTGAACTTTTTCATATATTTTTGTTACATGTTCATTGACTTTGTCGATGTTTCATATCCGCGCACAACACTAATGATATATTAACTCTAAACCGAACAAAGTACATAAGGAGAGAAAAAAAAACCTATGCAAATATTTTCGTAATTCTAAAATGATTAGTAAAAAGAAGACTAGTATTCCGAACTTTTGATCATTTCATGTTTGGTCTTTGACAAATATGAAACTAATGTTTTGCAAGAAAAAAAAAAGTTAATCCTGAGATCCCCACTCGACAAAAAATAAATAAATACTGAATTGACAGTCCTACTTTAATTATCATTAAAGATTTTTAATCCAATATTTGCTTTCTTTCAATTTCGAAGTAAAAATAAAAGAAAATTGTTAAAAGAACAATTTATTTTCCATTTTCTCGTCTTTAAAAGTTAGGAAAATATGTCTCCACAATTGTTTTTCAATCAGCATTTGTTTTTTTTTTTTGTTTTTTTTTTATTTTTGCATTTGCTTTCCTGATTTTTTTATTGTTTTTTTTCTTGAAGCATTAGAAATTATTTTATTTTTACAAATATTCTCAACGTCAAAAATTTTACTACTTTTTTTTTTTATTTCTATTAAAGAATATTCTTTAAAATCAACATTATTGAGATTTAATAGGTTTAACCAGAAAAGCAAAAGAACTAGAATTCCTCCTGACTACGATTTCCTGAAATCAATTTAGAGATTAAAACTTGAGCGATTCTATTGACGGCTTTTCGAAGCAAATATTCTTTCGAGTGAGATGAGCAAATAAATTGATAAAATCAGACGTGATGCGTTTAGTGGAGACAGAAAATAATCTTTTGTCGTTTTTTTTCTTTGGTCATTTATATGAAGAGAATTGTCAGGTAAAAGTCAAATTCTTTCAACCATTTTTCATCTGGTCAATGAATGTAATGATGGAACGTTGAAATTGAAAGGAGGGAAACAGTACACAAAATAAACTTTTTAAAAAATAAACAATTTCGTGAATACGAAACTTAAATATTAACTCAGCTGATGGACAGTTCATTATTCAGAATCAACTCCATGAAAGTTGGCCTCGACGGTCCGATAAGGATCTTCAGGACGTAGGAGATCATACCTCTCTTACTTTCCTTGAGCAGTAATAAAAAAAACAAAAAAAAAACGATATATCCTTAAAAATAGGTAGCGAAACAATAGCAATCTAGGACATAGATTAAATAGTTTAGTTGAACTTTCCTGAACGTTACCTGGGTTGACAGACTCCAGAAAAAAAAGCCATATGATAAAACTGCTAAGACGCTGCCATAATAGTAAAAATTAGAAAATTAGTACGAATGTAAATAATGTAAAATACTTCCTCATCGTAGAAACTGGACTAAGGTGCTTAAATTAACATTAAGAATTCCTGGAGAGATGGTCGTGCGTTCTTACAATATTTTTGCAATACAATCTTCCTCCTACGTTTGTTCCAAATTTTGTCTCATATAGAACACATTGAAACTTAGCAAGGTCATATATCGGGACTGGTATATGAGGGCACCTCCATTTGCATTTAATATTACAAAATAATAGAGTTGGTTAGCTGAAGCTACTGGACGTCTAAATAAACATTTGCCCACCATACACGGTGATGCAGTGTATTTCATCTTAACATCAAGAAACTGTTTAGACAAATGGAAAGGATCAGTATAAAATAGACACAATATGTCTATATTATCCAATGAAACATGTCTGAATGAAGATATTCTGAGATAAACAAACCTCCTAATTTGGGCAATTCAACATGGTATAATGCTTACAAAGCTTATCTCGCTAGATCAATTCGGACTGTATAGTGAGTGAGATCATCACTGGGTGCTCGATACGTATGACCCTGTGCGCCTTCTATGTGCCACATCTTCAGGACATAGGGCATCATGTATCCCCACAGCTTCCTATCTCGCGGGGGCTCTCAGCGGTTTACTCTCTTTCCCAAGGCTCACACACCCGTTACGCCATCATAAGCACATATTAATGTAATAATAATAATAATCAACAACAAATAAGTAATCAACAATAAATAACCAGTGAAAATTTACCAACACTATAACATAGCTAGAAATAACCGTATTCGGATCCACAATTATTCCTATTCAATAGCCTCTAGAACAATTTCAGACATAACCCTTATCGCCTACACAATAACCCTTAGGATTATACAATAGACTTTACTACCCATAATATGCCATTAACCAGCATATATAAATAGTCGAAAATAAATGGCCTGAAGATTGTGGCCAAGCATGAAATGGACTGCTACTGCTTGTTGACCTAGCCAAAAGTGGCTACAGTCGAAAGAAAAGAGTAAAAGGAAAAAAAAAAGAGAAAACGCTATGAAGTGACTGTAAAGTGAAAAAAAAAGCGAAGAAAAAGACAAATGATCACGGCATCCTACGCGAACGCACAGACGGGCGCATGGCTGCACGCGCGCAAACGTACACACGAATAGAAACAATACGAAAAAAAAAAAGAATTATACTAATGAAAAGTGCATAAAATACAAAAATCGAAAAATATCAGCATCCAATTGCTGATATCCCCTGAAGAGTGGGCGGACAGGTCCGCCTACGAAACCCTGAAATACGGATTCTAAAGTTAACAGCAATTATCCCAGTGCGAAATTTTACTTACACACACACACACATATATATATATATATATATATATATATATATGACAGGGAAAGAAGTAAATGTAATGAATAATAGTCAATATATTTGCAGAATCCGGACGTATTCCCTTCGCGACAAAACATCTACGTATTTATTTATTACAAGTAAAATAAATTATCATATTTATCTTGTATTCTAATTTTCATGAAATCCCAGACCTTCTCCCAGGTTAAATTTCTAAATAACTTAATTATTATTTATATCTGCACGATTTAGATAAAAAATCGATTCTTATTTAAGTTGAGTTTTAAATTTACCTATATGTATAAAGCAAGGCATCTGAAATCTAAAATATTTTCTGTACAAACTCATGCAAATCACTATGTATACATGCTAAACCTTTTCACTGTATTCTCATTTATCTTTGCCTTGGAATCAGTAATGTCAACGGCAGTGGTAGTAGATTATTTTAAAAAAAGTCTGTCATGTCCCAATCACTTCCGTATTATATTTTATTAATATTTTCTATATGAACCAAGATAGAAATATAATTTCCTTTAATCGTTTTAGAGGACCTTTAATGCTTTCAGCATGGATGATATTAGCCGCCTCATTACGTAACTCAGTAACTCATTGCGCTTTCTCTGACGTTTTCGGCAAACATAAATTAAGACGATCATATCAAATCATTTGCTGTTAGGAAAGTGGATTCAGTGTGTCTTCTCAGAATTTATTTTACACCTTTGTTAAGTCTACCATTCGTCCCTGCATTGTATACTGCTACTACATTTGATCTGGCGCTTCTGCTACATATCTAGAGATTCTCGACAAAATCCAACGAATAATCAGCAATGTTATCGGTTCTGGCGTAGCATCTCGGCTTCAGTTACTTTCCCACCGATGTTATGTGGCTTCACTGTGCCATTTCTCCAAATATATTTTCATGGCAACTGTTCTGAGGAGCTTTCCTCTGTGATTCCTCGACTTTAAGAATTTATGCGCAAGAACTAATTCTATCGGTCGTTTATTAATAATTTATTCTCTCGCGCTTTTCGCTTGTGGAACACTCTTCCGACTTGTTGCTTTCTTGTCAACGATGATCTTCAAAAGTTTAAATGCAACGTCTGTCGTTATCTTCTGTTTTCTTGATTCCTTTTATTGTTCACTCTCCTCGATAACGTTTTCTCGTTTTCTGCGTCACTCAGTAACCCCTTGTGTCTTAGTCGCTTAGTTGCCTTGCTTGGGGTGAAATAAAAATAATAAAACAAAACCTTCAACGTTATTGTTACATAGCTCTCCTTATAATGGAACTACATGAAGATAAAAAAAAAAGATTTAGATAACAGGAGTGAGCAATGTTTCCAAACTATATGAAGAAAAAGTTAAACGCACAATCAAATTAATGTTGAGAACCTCCTGTGTCTGTAAATCTAATTCTTATAGTATATTGAAAAGCAAAACACACATTGCATTTCCAATACATATATATCCGGTCATATGTGAGATTCAACATCTTTTCTGCATAGCCAGTGTCAAGTTTCGCAAATTTACAATTTCACTTATATTTGAAAAGAGAAAAATATGTCATGTTACCAGTTAAAGAAAAAATCGCCAGGAGTAACAAGACTAAGAAATATTGATCTGAGGTTAAGTATTTTCACTATTTGATTCTTATCACTAATAGTAGATTGGTTCGCCTACTGACCGGTTGACAATCCTACCTCATCTTTTGAATAGGAGTAGAGTTTTATTCCTTGGTTCGTGTTTAAGAATGGGCTTCCGGTTTCTTGTAAATTCTATACTTCTAAAGTTTCCGCCTAAACTCTGAAATTTTTATTTACTATTTTTTTAAATTTTATCCTTCCATAGGAGTAGATATATTCGCCTATCGTTTGATTTACACTACACATTTGTTTTTTTAACATGAATAAAGGGTCTATTCCTTGTTTTCTGTTTAGAATTAGGCCTTCTGTTACTTATAAAATCGTTTCACTTTTTTCCACTCCAAATTACACATTGCGTCTTAGTGGTATTATCGCTTTGCTTGGGATAAAGTTATTTAAAAAAAAAAAAAAAAGCGTGCGTGAAGTGGATCACAGCCTTTAAACCAAGAATTTTAAGGGTCATGGCATGACGAACCAAAATCGCTGGATCTTCTTCTCTAAGCCGGATGACAAATTCGTCTTGTATCATGGCACCCATTACAAAATTTTATTAAGATAATATGGTTGAGCAGAGCAGATCGAAAATCTGGTTTGGGAATCGGCCTAAGAATATACATATATTTTTTTGTATATTAATTGTTTTGAATTCTGTTCTTATATCTGTTTACAATATTAGTGTTCCGGCCATTAGACCTGTTTTCGAATCTCACCATAATCAATTTGTCGGGGATGTGACTTATTGATAAGTCCCCACCCTGACAAAAAGACTATCTCAAAGTACTGCACTGTCGGGAAGTGACTGGCCCAAGACTTGTGTACGGAAACCGAGTTGGCAAAACTGTTCAGAAGCCGTCGATTAAGACAGCCAATCAAAATGTATCTTGATTTCCTTTTGGTAAACGTCTAATCTCTTGCCATTGACTATCGAAAGAGGGTACATGTACTGCTCATTCACTACACTAATCGATTTTTTTTTTTTTTTTTTTGCATGCTAGCAAGCTAGTTAACATTCGGGTCAGTCTCACGCTGGCCAGTAGAATCTCCCTGCCTATTCGTGGTAGCCAGCTATAGGCTCTCACTCTGGCCAGTAGAAAATGGCCGCAAACTACATGAAAACTGCTGTAGAAGCATGAAAAAATCGATTATTTGCACTATCGATGTGAGTTTGGAAATGCAAAGTCGGTCTTGGCCTTCCCGCTAACTTGGAGCATGTGCATTTAAATTTTGGTGCAAATCCGTCGAAAATGGCGGCCGTGCATTCGTTACACACACATCCTGCCTTTTATAGATAGATTTCTAAAGAATTAATGGATATATTTTTAATCAGACATTTTTGTTATTTCAAATATCTAGTGGATATTCATATCTGAAACAGACGGCACATTTTTTTTTTTTTTTTTTTTTCAATGTAGTGTATTACGTCTATCGGCCTGCGCATTCGAGAAATCTTAAAATAAGTTGTCCGGTGAGAATCAAACCTGTGTCTCCCATTGTAGCGTCAACCAATGGTTTCTCCTAAAAAAAATGGGACGCAGGTTCGATCCCTGCCGGACAGCACATTTTTTAAAGATTTCTCAAACATCGTGTGTGCGTATTTATAAAATCTCGTATGAAATAATTATGTATTTTTCACCGGTGCTAGTAATCTGTGTTCAATCCCAGCTAAAAATAAGCTAGAATTTCTTTTTATTCTGATTTTCTCAGGTAGCACACTAACACACTTTAGAATAATTGGCGCAACACAATCTTGTTATTCATTTACTTTTATTAGTCCTTGTGCTCTACTAACCTGAGATATAAACTCTCGTGTACTAATGTACAAAGCAAGAAGTGTGTGTGCTTCCAAATACGTGTATTCGATGGAAGAAGATTTGCCTAAACTAAATAGCTCGGGGCAAAATATAAGAGACGACGGATTTGGTAAGAAAAGGGCTATAACAAAGACACGAGGCCAAAGTAGAAGAAATGTGAGGAAAAACAGATAGCTGCCCGTCACAAAAGTATTTGAAAATTGAATAATATTTCTATTTGCTCATTAACATTATTCATAGTTTTTTTTGTCTTTTTTTTCTGCTGAATCGATATTTTGACTATGATTTTTTGAATATTTGGTGAGTGATGAAAAATTTTCGATCTGACCATGTTTTCAAAATCAGACTATTCGAGGTCTGATCAAAAAGTATCGGAACTCTTGCTCTGTTAACGGCGCTAATGAACGCAGTGATTTACCTTGGTTCTATCGCGCATGCACACTGCTATAACGTTCTCGCCCACTTCCGTTGTCTATAGCACTGCTTAGAAAGTGTCTTGAGTATGGTCGTCTCGGCACATCAGAGTTTTCATTCTTAACCATGCCAGAGAAAACTGAGCAGAGAATATGCACTAAATACATTTTGGCCAAGCGCAACATTCCTCAGGTTAAACAACCATCATATTCCTTAGATGTCGTCATTTGTACTTTTCCTCCCATTTACAAAACTCAAATCCCACTTGAAAGGAACAACATTTCAAGACGTCTAAAAAATCTAAAAGCATGCGATGAGGCAACTGCTAAGTATCTCCCTCCTAAAAAAAAAAAAAAATTTCCAGAAATGCATTCGTCAATGGAAACGATGCTGGATGTATTGTGTGGCTTCGGGAGGGGAATACTTCGGAGGATATTAGATGCAGAATTGGTATGTGCTCTAGTTTTGTCTTTATAGAACCAGTTCCAATACATTTTCATCATTCTTCGTATATCAGTTTTGTTTTTAATTACTACATGGTCTGGCTGAAATCTTTCCAGCACCTCATCTATAACATTACAAAGAGCTAGCTAGCTGTCTGTCTGAATGATAATGTTATTAAGAAAAATAAAATAAAATTTCCTGACACTTTTACTTTTAGTAAAACTAACGTTTTGCTTACACTTTAATACATTCTATTCTCTCCATTCTTTCTATTTGAAAATAAAATAAAAATCCCAGAATACCAAATCCGTTATATATATATATATATATATATATATATATATATATATATAATCTGTACACGTATTTATAAGTACAATGAACTGATAACATTACCAAATATTCAAATCCCAAAACAAGACAGTTAAGAAATTACTTTTCCTAAGTTCCGAAACAAAATCTCAGTGATAGTATCGATTGAACCGAAAAATGAATAATGTTAATGAACAAAACAGAAATAGTACTTGATTTTAAAATGCCTTCATGACTTTTTGGAACAATCTAACTCTTCTTCCCTCCTCATAGTTCATCTTTCTCGGCCTCTTCTTTTGTTGTCCTGCTTAACCCCCCAATCCATCATCTCCTCTCGCATTTTGCCTCGAGCTGTTCATTTTAGGCCAATCACATACGAAAGTTTACTGGAAAATTTCAACCCTACCCACTTCCTAAACTCCGACCCATTGAACAAACATCAGTCTTACTTTCTTTTCTTTTTTTTTTTTTTTTAAGTGCTTCTTGGTTGGACTTTGAATTTTCAACGACCTTTCGTACAAAATTTGTAGCAACTCTGAATTGACCCGAGGTAAAGAAAAAGAGAAGATATATATTTTTTTTATCATTGAAAAAAAAAAAAATTCCCAGTCGCATCCAAATCCAATTTTTTTTTTTCGCTTATCTTTATTTGTGCACCTGAAAATGTTGCCAAAATTTTGCAAGTCTTAAGATATAATCAAACAAAGGCAAATGTTCAAGATCTTGCTACATAGCTCGAGGCTGTAGAATCGGCGACCACCCGAAAAGAAAAAATAATATATATCAATTCGGAAGTAGTAGTCGTCATGAAGACATTGGTGATAGAAAAGGATAGCTATCATCTTCATAGAAACATGAATTCAATACTAAATCGTAATGGCGATAGCAGCAAAGATTTAATTATTTGGATAATGGTGATGATAATTAAGTTCGAAGGAAAAAAAATGATTTGCATTCCATTTTCATGGTGAGGATCTGATCGGAGTGGAGCTCTTGGCAGAGAGATACGAATGTAGTATCTGTTCATCTCTCTCGTCTGTATTCTTATCTGAGAACGGAATGCTGTGGAGAATTCTCGTCTTGAAGGACGGAAAAAACGGTGCCTAGTCATACTGATTCCTACCACTAGAGAGCGTCGTTTCAATGCACCCAGTAGGAGAGGTTGAGTATTCTGATTCCTTCGCGACACTGATAGCGGGAATTGGATAACTTGGTCATTTCCTAGATGTGTTTGGAAGGAGGTCCCTTTTAAACTTGTGTCACTTCGTACCGCCATAGCCAACATGCTACGTCCACGAATTTGAATTAACCTCATTCCTTCCGTATTCTAATTGATAAACAGGAGGTCCCTCTTAGCATTTTACCAAGAACTGTTACTTTCTGGAACGGACTCTCACGTGGAAGCCTTGCAATCTCAACCCCTTCAAGTTATGTATCAATCTTTTACATCAAAATCTTCGCATTCTTCTACCTCTTCTTACATTTATATCACACACCTAATTCCAGTATCTTACTACCTTAAGTGGCTCCTGTAGCGTTGCAGTTCAAACCAGACACCAGGTTCGTTCGCAGCGTGTAGCTTATTCCGCTTCGAACGCTTGTGGCTTAATACGAGGAAAATAATTCCTGAAACCCACGAAACAAAACAATGAGACGTGATTGTAACAGTTGGCATTTTTTTATTTTGTTGCGACCTTCTCGTAAGGGCTGGCTGCAGGCGAGTGAGAAAAAGCGATGCTAGCTGAGGGTGCGAACGGTCTAAGCGGTATGTGCCTTCCTTTCGAATGGTGGACGAGCGGCCCTCTGTTGTTTGTGCGATCAGACACTACAGTCTTATAAAGAAACAAACTTATTTGTTCTGTCGGCTTTCGTCTAAAAAAAAAAGTTATTCATCAAGACCCCATGGTCTGTTGGTCCGACTCTCAGTTCGCTCTAGCCAGCTGACCTACTTTGTCAGGGTCAGGTGACCTAGATCTTGTGAGATCTGCTCCCCTCAGCTGGCACTCTTTGTCACAACGATCCCTGTCAGAACGATTTCTATATCCTGCAGGTGTCACCTTAACAAGATATGAGCTGACAACTGATATCGCTACACTCGTGAGCCTTGTATTAGGTAAACTTTAGTAAAAAAAAATTTTTAAAGTTCAAGAAACTTTTTTTAAAGTACTGTTTTTTTTTTGTTTTTTTTTTTTTTTTTTTTAGTAGTAAAAGAATCACACTAAGAAACCTTCCACAACTTTTCGAAAATAGTGTTGAATTTCTAAATCCAAAACGGCAAAATTAAAACCCATGAAGAACGTGAACACAAGACAGAAATCTATAAATCTATCGTAACAAAGCGATCTTTAAACTATGAGTTTGTTAGCGATAAGATGATTGATAAAAGAATTAATCAGGCTTAAGGTTAATTTTCCTACTGTTTGTCTACAGTTTATTGAACTAAGTTGCTAGTCAAGATGCAATTATTTCACGCCATTATTTTACTATATCATTTAGGGAAGGCACGGTGGAGTAATGGATAGTGGCTCTGATTTGAGGAATCGGAGAGCCGAGTTCGAATTCCCGTCGAATTCATTACATTCACTTATGTGCTAATACCCTTGGCAAAGGTATGAATCCTCTTCTTCTCTCCCAGCTATGAACAGGACAGACCGGATTCTATAGTTGGATGGCAACTGGTCTACCGCAAAAAGAAATTGCAATCTACTGCGGGAAAAAAAATCTGCTTCATCAGTCATCTATCGAAAGATACATGATCGCCTAGGCGGGTATCACACAAGGCACATAACTGACTGATTATTATTAGAATATTTTCGTCATAAGTTTAATCAGTTTCCGTTTTTGGAACCAATTGTAAAAATGAATGTATCATCCTATTAATCATAAAAAACATTTAAGTGGCGTACATTAACATATGATAGAGAGATAAATAAATAAACAGACTAAGATAGATGAATATATTCAAAGAGATAGTTGAGGTTGAGTCAAAAGTATTTTCCCTGAATCTTTAGAAACGATGAAGATATCAAGTATGTATGAACTAGTAATGAAAATTACTTTTGTGCCTTCAGCATATAAAGTTGACTAATTTAAAGCAAACAGACTGACAGTTTAATTAAACCTATTGTATTTGTTATACTTGGTGTTTCCTTATAAGGAAACATTTCGGTGTTCCTTGACCTAACAACGAATACTACTGACGGTTGTAATTTATAAAAATATTTCTCTTAGAATAAATTTTCAGGAAAATAGGTTTCTTAAAAACCAATATCTGTTTTTGGTCTTTCCAGTCGGTCTTTGGTGGCGGGGGTGGGTTAATTCCTACATTTTTGTTTGAAGTAGTGTGGCACTTCATCTTGATTATGTCATTGTGTTCTCTTCAAGTTATATGTGCTAACTATTTTAGTAGATGCTGTTGGTGAAATTTCTCAAGTGATGTGGTTCAAGTTATTTACTAGAGTTCTTTGCGATTCTCTGGCGCCTGTACATAATGTTCGAAGAAGGATGGTTTTCACCAAGATCCACAAGCATCACTCACGCAAAACCATTTTAACTATTCATCTGACAGTTTAAATATTTCTGAACAAGTTTGGCACCATGCATGACTTTCACATGAAAGTCTCGATCTTACGAGACTATTTAAGAGTATTACGCTAGGTTTCAGGTTAATGTTTTGGTTTTGCGGCAATTTGTGGTGTTGGACGAAACTACACCTAGCCATATTCAATTTCTCGTATAGATTAACACAAGATGTTGTAGCACAATGAAATATATCGTCTCGATGTAGTTAATAAGTTAACTTCTTAGACAGTTACTTCTGTCGTGAATTAGGTGTCCAGCAATCGTTACCATTTTATGTTTAATAAATAAAATCCACATTAATGTGTAACAGCGTTAACAGCGTAGTGACTTTGATCTTCACAGGATACCCTTACACGTACCAGACTGTTTAGTTCTTTTTAACTAAAATCAGAGATCGATCTGTACAAAATATTGACTCCTATACGAGCAGTGTATATGATACTTTAGCTTGTTTAAGAATGGCTCTGATTATGCCGACTCTCTAAGGATATTACAGGCATCGGTCACCTCAGCTATATGAATAAACCATGAATTCTATTGATCAACTGAGCTTAGATTTCAAGAGATCCGTTGAGGTTCTTGTATCATGGGACAGTGAGTCGTCGGTCATTACATTAAGACATGGCCTGTCTCGTATCTGAAAGTTGAGTTTTTCATAGCGTAAGGGGTCGGTGTTCAACTCCAGGCTAAAGGTAGGATGTAGAATGTTGATATTTAAGGCAGTTTTGGAAGATTATCAGGCCAGATCTTCCTAAACTCATCCCCGGACTTAGTGCTGTGCTGTATAATGCTAAGCTCAGGAAAATATTAGATGTGAATGACGCACCGGGAAGCTATGGCTAACGAGAGAGTAGGTCAGAACATGACTGCTATAACGCATGTTCGATCGCCATCGAGTGCTATCATATTCTGAACTTTGAATCAGGCAGCACTATAGTAAATAAGGCGCGAAAAAATTCTTCGTCTGTTGCTATAAGGAAGCGGAATTAGGCTTTTGAGATGAAGACTTATAGAACATCTGAATAAAAGTAAGATTCCTTTCAGTTATATTGTAAAATCACAAACAGAGGAAGCAAATAAAAAGAGAAGACTTCAGAAAAATAGAGACAGAAATTCTTGAAATTTCTACGCCATCTTCAGATATAGATATATATATATATATATATATATATATATATATATATATATATATATATATATATATATATATATATATATATATATATACACAATAATGGACTCTCCCGTCGATTTCGGCGTATGAGGATCTGACAGCTTATTCATTCAGTTATGAAATTTTGTGCGATGATCTTAAGTGGCATTTAAGACCCGCTAGTGATTTACAAAGGATACCACATATGGAGCAAGTGTGAGGATTGTGAGATGAGATCACTCTTAGATTGGCTGACCTTTTAGATCTTGCTCTCGCTTCTTGAAGATGATTCAGAGAAGCAGATTGAAAATTGCTGAGTCCATATACACACACACATACATATATATATATATATATATATATATATATATATATATATATATATATATATTAGTCTATGAAGGTAGAGATTTCCTTTGGTCACTTTTGACATTTTGAAAAGAGAGATCTAAGACGCCTATGCTCTGGCATTTGAAGCAAATTCTTGTAAAGTCTTCGATTTTAAATAGATTCCTGCGAGTATTTCAAGTAAGAAACAAATTCTCTTGGCATTTTTTTACATGAATTTGAAAGCCCAGTTTTTCTCGTTAGAATCTTTTTTTTATTTTAACTTCAGATTTCACCCAGGCAATTTTTTCTTTATAAACGTTATTTTCTTTTAAAAGAAGAGCCTCATCGCGTGAGGCATTGATAAGTCCCTATTTTAAAAATTAAAGTTTCATGAACAATTCCCAAAATTGACCTCGAGACTACAAACATTTACTAATCTTGGTTCAAAAGGGAGAAATTCAAGCTAGGAAAAAATATTCCGTCCACCTACCAAGTAGGAGCAATCACAGAAGTTTCTTTAGTTTCACCATCATGTTTATGGAGGCTTGTGATCTTCAGTGCAGTGAGGTGTGGAGGCAAGACTTGAACAATATGGATTCTTTGATCTGTGATTATTGTTTTCAGTGGGTTCATCTGAAGTGTATTAGCAAGAGAAGCATGCCCAAGGAGGTGTTTGGGATTTGAAGAGACTGTTATGCCTGAAGTGCTTAAAATATTCAGAGACTTCTATTTTTTTTTTTAATAATTAATGATGAATAAATGATTTTACTTATGTTTTAACAATTGATGCTGGAAAAGATTTTAAATTGTCTTAATAATTGATGGTGAAAATAAACGTCTGTGTGTTGTTATTATTAACATTATCTGCCTTCACAATAAGAATATTTACCGGCAAAATACTGAGAATGGTAAAATAAGCTTAAAAGCATGTTTGTCTATTTTACTAGGACCGACTAAATTGTCTCTTCCGTTTAGTTTTCAAGTAAATATATTCTATTTGGTAAAGTGAATGCTAAGTTTGATTTTATTTATTTTACAATAGAGATATTTTTGATAGCGAAATAGTAAAATCCTAATTAATTTGTAGGGTAGAATTTAAAAATCCTCATGTAATCGTCCAAGAAAAAATGAGCTAGTTTAAGAACAGCTAAAAATATCACAGGATTTTTTTTTTTCTTTCAAAAATATTATGGAAACTAAATGTTGAAGAAAAAAAGCATGCACAACATAATGTTATCAATCCGGAAACATCTGCTTGGTTATTTGGCCGAGCAAGTTTTGTTGTGGGGGTAAAATAGTGGAATTGAATAAAAGTAAGAGAGGATAGAGAGGTGAAAATAAAGACTAGAAGGGAGGGGGCGAATAAGAATGAATGTTGAAAAAGAAAGACAGCGAAAACGAAGGAAAAGTAAGGAAAGGAACCACAGAAGAATGTCCAATAAAAAAAAAAACGAAAATGAAAGAAATAGAAGAAAAAAAAATAGCGAATAGCAAGGGAGAAAAATTCAAGAAAACTGAAGAAAAAAAATGAAAGAATAAAAAACAATGATGGAATGTATGAAGCGATAGTAAAAGAAAACTATGAGAAAAATCGAAAAACGATCAGAACAGAAAAAGCATAAAACTGAGGTAACGAAAAGAAATTATTAAAAAAAAAAACGGCTCAATGAGAAAAATGGAAATGAAAGAAGTGTGAAATGTAGCCGCATTCATAAAGTTTAGTGACTTTAATAAAAAGATATTTTCTGTTTACGCGAGTATTAACTGATGCGAGTCAATTGCAAAAGAAAAAAAAGAGCACATAACTTTCAACCATTGTTTGGGAAAAATTTTTCAAAGTCATATGAACGAAACGAAAGAAAATTTTGGTATTTTCTTGAATATCTTCAAACAACAGATTATAGGCCCCCAAAATCTGTAAAATTAAAATAAATTCCAAGCCTTTCTGTAAGTAAAATATTAGAAAAAGGGTTATGTCAGTAAAAAAAAGCACATTCCGTTTTAGTGGTCTTTGATCACGGTGTGTGGTGGCATTATTATTATTTAAAATTACATTCTTCTTTTCTTTAATTTTATTTTAAGTCTCTTTGAATTTATTTAACTTTAAATTTTCGTTTTATTTTTCTTTTATTCTTATTTTACCTTTATTTTTTATTTATATTTCATTTTGTTTTTTCACACTTCCAGCGGAACCTTCTATGCTCTTTAACTCTGTATAATGCATCTTTGTCGAGGTGTATATATATATATATATATATATATATATATATATATATATATATATATGCATGGGTAAGGATCTTTTTATTAAATTCCTTGGCTATTATGTTACTGTCCGTTGGGCAAGTCATATCAGTTAGTAGGGTTTTTTCGTTTGTTTTTTTTTTTTGTTTTTGTTTTTTTTTTGTTATCGCCATAATAATAACAGCAGCAACAGTAACACTGCTATAAATTATTCAAGTCACTTTCACCATATACATAACTCACAGAGTTCCTTAGATAAAAGAAGAAAAATTTTCCAAATGCAACATCCCCCGCTATATGCCATGTCTTTTTCAATGCATGAATGGTCGTGGCTCTCTGCCGCTTCCTATTTTTTGTGACCCTTTCTCGCCCTCTTTGTTTTCAGTCTACTTATGCCATCTATTTCTTCAAAATCATCAAATAGTATCTTCTTCTGTATGTGTCGTGTCAACTCAGGACGTAGTCGATCATGGCTCTCCACATCTCCCTGTTCTTTGTAATTCTTAATAAACTTTCTGTTATTTCTTCTAAGCCCTGTTCCGCCATTCATTTAGTCAAGCTCCCGAAGTATGTTATGTGTTGTTGTTTTCTCTGTCGTGGTCTTCTGCATCTCCCCCAACAGGAAAACCTATCCTCTCAGGTGAGAATATAGGCCTGACTAACATAATGTAAAGATTTTTTTTTATTCGTCATGCCGATAAGATTTCAGTAGAACCTTTGCTTTTTTTCTTTAGTGACAGACATTTATAATTTTCGCTTACATTTATTACTAAACCAGTACTTACGTAGTCTAGACTGAAAGTCCTGAAATTCAATCAGTCAGTTCAATGCCATACGTGATATATGCTTGGGCGATCATGTATCTTTCAATTCGAGGCTGACTAAACAAAAGTTTTCCTGCAGTCGGCTGCCGTTTCTTTCTGCGGTTACCAAACAAGGCTATAAGACTCAGTCTGTTCTGCTATTTACCCCAAAGTTAAAAGGTGAAGAGATGGATTTCGACCTTTCACAAGGGTATTTCTGCGTAAGTGAATGTAACGAAACCAATTAGAATTCGAACTCGACTCTCGGATTTCTCATTCTGAGCCGATATCCATTACGTCACAACGCACATCCGCATAATATTCCGAAAAGTTTTCATTGGCGGGAAAAGCAGAAATGTGCAAGAAATTCTGAGTAGTTCAATTTTTTGTAATGTCTACGTCAAACCATTGAATTGTCTTCATTATTCGAGTGATTTAGCCGAGGGAAGGAAACGTGACTTCAAAATGAAGTTAATAAACTTGTGTGTGAGAGAGAGAGAGAGAAAAAATGATTGAATGAATAGCCTGAAACATAGATTAACGCAGCCAAATAAGTCAGATAATACATTTAAAACTAATGTATACATTCATAAGACTCTAACCAATTATACTGAACATTCCCGTCGATCATTTTCGACGTTTAACTGCATAACGGTTCAATTTTAAAACTGCACCGCCAAATTACCCACACATAGGATTTATTATCGTGGTGAAGGCTTATGTAGCTCAAACCACACTTTTTTCTGCAATAAAATTCCGAACAGCCCTACTCAGTTTTGAATTCAGTTTTACTTCTCTTAGACAGGTTCTCTATCCTTGGTTGGTTACCAATCTGGGCCGATTATTTAATACATATCTGGGGGAGAATAAATGGATTAATACTTTTACCAAAAGTTATGCGAAATAAATACGGACCATCCAAGAATCACTCTGTCCACTCGTCAGGGGTTATCAGCAATTGATTGTTTATATTTTTCGATTTTTCTTATATATTATTCATTGGTTCAAGTTTATATAAACCATGTTCCCTGATGAATTCGGTATATGCACTTTCAAAAAATGGCAGGTATGTCGGCCAGTGGAGTTCAAAGCGTTAACAAAAGACAATCTTCACTTCCCAAGCCATCACATTTACCACTACTTTTAAAGAGTTTTTAGATTTCGAAAAATAACATTTCAAATAAGAAAAAAATAGAAAATTTCATATACTTTTTACCATGAGCTTTCAGGGCGTGGGCGATCCTGGCTCTTCGTATCAATTTCGTATCATTTATGGCTTTTACTAAGTTTTGTCTTTTTTGGCACTCCATATCATTGTTCTCGCATCTATGTACACAAGCTCGTTGGTATATTACTCGCTTGCCTTCCATATATCCTGTGAGTAGTAAATTCTCCAAACCCCATTACGTGTCCTAGAAATTTCAATGCTTTTTTTCTGAATCTAAGTATATGTTCCCTATTTGTTTCCATTTTCCTTAAACGTCCTCGTTACTCACATGTTCAGTCAATGGAATTCTCAGCATCCTTCTGTGGAACCAAATTTTTTATCTTAAGCTTTTTTTTTTTTTTTTAAGAGATTGTCAGAAATTAATTGATGCAGAGGAGTACATTTATTATACGTTACCCTAATTTCGTTGTTTCTCAAGAAATATTCTTGTTCTTTAATATTTGCCAAGCATTTAGAAAACTATTTTGACATTTCAATGCAGGTTTGGATTTCGGTGCCACATTCTTTTTCCTCACTTTCAAGATATTTAACTTTTTGTATTTGGTTGATTTTGCTATTTCCAATTTGTCGTTCGTATCTTGGGCTGTTTTTCTTGCTGACAACCATTTATTCAGTCTTCTCACAATTGATGATTAGTCCTTTCTTCTCTTTTTTCCTTTAAGACCTTCTGTTTGGAGTTCCTTTCTACGTCATCAAGTAGCAAAATATACCGCGTTATTCATTTGAAAAAAGATCGCAGTCACTGACCATTGCTGTTGAATCAAAATACAAAAAATAAAAAAATATGTTTTCCTGTCTTTACCGAAGAGAGAACTATTTTAAATTTTCCAAAGACAAACCACAATGATTTGGGCACGGAATCAGAGCCGAGTTCGAATTCCAGTAGAGTCCATGATATTTATTTAGATGCTAATATCTTTGAGAAACTTATGAATCCATATCTTCTCCCTCCAATAAGGGGTAAAATAGCAGGAGAAATTGGGTCCCATTAGCTATGGGTGGCAACCAGTCCAGGAGAAGGGAACTCTGAATTCAAACCAGCCTGAGATGGTTCAGCTACATCAGACTCACTTGTTCCGGAAACGCTAACCTAACGTGTACATATATGCGGCCAGAGACAGCTAACGAATCGAAATATCCCACTGAAACTACTACTATTAATTTACACGTCCGAATGAATACGACTTCTGCTACGCTTGGTCAGCTTTCGTTTTGATCCAGCAGATTCGTTTGACGTAGACGGCTAAACAGATCCCGGGTGAATGCTGCAACAAATACAAGTAAAGACAATAAATAGCTCATAATAAATATTCTCCGGTTAGGATGACATAACACGGAGTAACCTTCTGAAAGTGAAGTAAAAAGAAACAAAGGACGTTTAAAAAAAAAAAAAAAAAATTTTTTTTTTTTTTTTCCAATTCCAGCGAACTCTTTCTTTTGTATTCAGTAGAAAATTAAATAGACTGTAAGTCTTGATTTTTGGTTTTGGGGACAATACTTGTAAGAAATGGTATGCATCGATATTCTTTGAAATGGGACTGTCAGTCCGAAAAATATTTTGCTCGCTCTTTCGTCAAGGTTGATGAAAAGAACGATACAAAAATATTACTGGCATACATTTTGTTTCGTTTTTCTGTGACTAGAACATTAGAAAGACCTCCTATTACAAAAAAAGAAATATATTTTTCGATCATATTTTTTCTTCGCGTAACTAAAAACCTAATCACATTTCCACTCAAATAAAATCTCTAGTTCTCTTTCCGTATCCGTGTGTGTTAATATATATATATATATATATATATGAAAATTATAACATAAATATGTTATAAAACCACTACAAAAATATCCATTTTAAGAATAGTATTTGTTGGTTATTGGAATCTATTCCATATATACCAATCCTATACTTGTGTGTATATATATATATATATATATATATATATATATATATTGGTGAAATAAATTATTGTAATGGTACCTTAAAGTGGTCTGTTTTTTTCATTAAATATTAGCTCTGGATTGACATTGAGCTCTCAGGATTTCCTCCTCCTTGGAGTTACCCATTCAGTTTACCAAGTTCTTCGTAAATTTTATATATATATATATATATATATATATATATATATATATATATATATATATATATATATATAAAAGTATGTGGTGCAGTTCAATTTACATGAATCATTCATACAAAAAACAGATAACGATAATGATTTATTATATTTATATAATGTATTTTCGCCATTTAAATCATTAATTTCTATATCTGTTTTTTGTATGAATGATTCATGTAATATATATATATATTTATTAGAGAGATAAGTATTCATACACAATGATTTTTTTTTAATTAACATAGTTATAATTTATGAAAAACTTAAAATTCATACAGTACTTCTACACCATTACATAATGCTGCAATATGCAAAAACCAATTAGAAAACTTTGTTATAAATTAAATTGTGTGTTATTTATGAAAAAAAAATTTCGAAGCGAAAAAGTATTCGTACAAAACATGACTTATTATCAAAATGTTGAATTACCTTTATTTACATAATTGTTTGTGAGATTTTGATAGATTCTTCCAATTAACTTATTACCGGAACAATCTAGAATATTCTGGAATTCGTTTCGATCAGGTTATCTCTGCACATAAATCATACGCAATAACTATCATCATGGAGAATGGCAAGGAACTATAAAATTAGCACAAAGAATTGATCATCAAACATGAGAAGGAAGACAAAAGCTATAGAAAAATAGCATATATCCTGAATAAATCATTTAATACTATTTGTTCTGTTACTGATAATTTTAAAAAGGTGAAAAACTTTTGGGAACAAATCGAGATCTGGTGCACCACGCAAGATTTCTCTCAGATCATTGAGAAGAATTCGACGCAAAATTCAAGAAAATTCAATGACTGCTCGGAGAGAACTAGAGGAACAATTAAAAGCATCGATTATTATTGTTACGAAGCGAACAATGAAGCAATGAACTTCATAGAAGTCAACTATTATTGTAAAAACATAAAGATGCTCGGTTAAAATTGGTTCGTCAGCATGAGAATTAACCTGAATCATTTTGGGAAAGTATTTTATGGCCAGATGAAACAAAAATTGAATTATTTGGGCGTAATTCAAGGAATCCCGTTTGGAGAAAAGACGGCACAACCTTAGCATCGAAGAATACAATCTTCGGGGCACCAGGGAAAATAGCTCGCCAGAACAGTTACCAGGAAAATATTTGTAGAAAAGACAGAGGGAAGCCACATTACGCCTGGGTGGATAGTAACTAGAGTTGAGATGACAAGTCAGGATTGGCCACATTGCAGATCCGTCTTTAGGTTTTGTCGATAACAGGGGCACCAGACCATATATGCCAAAAACTATCAATGCTTGGACGAATAATATATATATATATATATATATATATATATATATATATATATAATGTTCACCTTATACAAGACTCGACAGCCACACAGGTAGAGGGTCAATGTGGAAAGGTGGCAAAAAGTGAACATTATGAGGATATGAAGTAAAGGTAACGATTGAGACTCGACTTGAAGAGTTTAAGGAAGATGCCTAAGTGAAACTTTGTTTCTGATATTTGAAGTAAGGAGGAACTAGGAAAGGAATAAATCGAATAATGGAAAATAGCATGTAAATGTCTTAATTGGTGGAAGACAATAATTTTGCTCATCGTGGTGAGTCCGAAAATGATCCTACAATTTTTAAAATCTCGAGAACCGGTTTCTCTACCCTTCATTCATTTGATAAACATGGGGAAGAGGACCTTACTGTGCGTTCGTGAACAATCTCTCTTTGCTAAGTAAATTTATTGCGTTCCGTATTGTTATTAGTTTTGCGTGCTTAGCTGGCTAAGAAACGCCGAAATTTGCTAAACACGCAATTCTAATAAGGCAGAATTTCTTGAACACGAATGTAATAATATTAGGAAGTACTCGGGTGGATACAACAAGGGAAATTGGGAAAGTTAATTCTGACATCAGGCAATTTCGAATAAGAAATAAGAATAAAATTAGATATAAGAAATAATATAGGATTAAAATTGATTAATTCGTTTTTAATTCGTTTATATATATATATATATATATATATATATATAACTTAGCCTACGCGTTTAGTTCTCTGTAGGTCTTTGTCGACGTATATGCCTTCATTAAGACCCACACAGGACGAAACACGCCAGCTAAATTTACATATTGTGTTTTTACACACATATATATGGTATTCCAACTGTAAAGAGCAGTTTGCTCTAAGACGATATTTAACCTATAACCGCTACTTTCTGTAATGGACTTCCATAAACACTAAAGTCTTAATCTCTTTAAGTCAAAGATCAGTCCTTATCTATCCTTCTTATTCTCGCCATCTTCCTCCCTACCAACTTTTTTCATTCGCAGCATACAGCTCATTAATCATAACTGTAACCTTCTACACTGAGTGGCTCTCGAGCCTTGCATTAAGTGAACTTTATTATTAAAAACGGTAGAGAGAAGCACGTGTCCTGTAATTGGGACTTTGTTTTTCTTCGTACGAAGGTTAGATTTTGATTGACCCATTTTCTATACATTTACTCTTGTTTACATTTCTCTAATACTGCACCAGTTGTCTGGTCTTTTTTTTTAATCTAGCCAACATGGTATCAAATGGTTTTATTCTCAAATACTATTTCTTTGTATCAATCCAGGATACTTAGATTATGACACGCGTATAATAAGTACATCAGAAGCTTTTTTTTTTTTTTTTCGTCATGTAGGTACAACATATATCTTCAATAACCTTTTAACATTTGATAACCAAAACGGCTGAAACAATCCGGGAAGGTAAATCTTTTAAGGTTTGATTATAGGTGCTGGACTTCTATTTGTAGATACATTAAACTATGTAATGGAAGAAAAAATTCAATGACTTACACCCTGTAGAAAGCCTAAGAGGCACTCGAGGTAGAGGGTCAGAGAGTAAGAGGCATAGTTTATGCAGATATGTAGGGAAGACAATGGCTAACCCTAGACTTGAGCAGTTTAAAATTGTAGTAATCGAGAAAATCCTGTTGGGTTCCACAAAGCAGCTGTTCGTGGGAAGAATCTGCTAGACTGGAACTTACATCTCACCAATGGAATACGAAGGGAATGAGGCTGGTTCGCTACAATGTACCTGTCCTGTTGGGTCTTAGCTGTGAATGTTAGAACTAGTGGAACAAAAAAAAATGACACATGGCACAGTGGATAAAGGCGTTGGTTAGATCCAGTGACAGGACCCAAAGAGTGTGAGTTCAATACCTGGTTAAGGCAGTGGAGAACTTTCAGAGGGAAATTAGCAGGAGATAACTGATAACTGACATCCATCGAACATGGCACGTGGAACTAGAACAGTCTACCCCAGTGAGCGAAATAAAGGGTTCAGTTCGAAATTCCAACCGCCTGAAGAAGCCCGGAGCGTACAACGACCGAAACGTTGTGATAAATATGACGACAAAGATGAGGAAAATAGTCCGAATAATGTACATAGTACCTCATCTCAGAAATATAGACAAACTCTGAAAAAAAATGTAGTTCGTCTGAAATAGCGATGGAGTAGCGAGAGGCGGTATTTAGTTTGTGGGGAAAGTGGTTGTAGAGTGGAAAATAATTAATACATTTTATGAAGAATCATGGATATGTTTGTCTTTTATATATATGTATACAATAATTATTTTGTCACGTTTTATTCTCTTTTTCTTTTATTATAATATTCCGGTCTTCCTGTGATTAAACTTTTCTTAACCGAAATAATCCAGTGGCAAGAGAGACCGAACAAACATAAGACTGTAGATGTGAAGGCTTATAGTGGCATTGAGCTTAGGGATTAAAATTAACAGTTTATTAACCCACACCAAGAAAATTTAAGGATAATGATATTGACGAGGAAACACTGTTAATTTTAACAAAACAAGATAAGGAATTTATTTACGAATGTACACGCTCGTATCACTGGCTCGTTTCAGGAAAATAACTCAACAAATTTTAAAGTGCATAGTTTTAACGAATTGTCATGAAGAGGTAATTTTCATTCATACAGAAGCTTAAATGATTTGACAAAAAATAATATTAAAACATTATTAAAACAAAGTTAAGGGAATTTGTTGCTCACTGAAGTGATAGATGGTTTGTATACATTCAAATGTATACGAAAAGAGATAATTTGAAATACTTAACTTTCTTTGATTGCTGATTGTAAATTCTTTGAAGTGATGCGTGCTTGGGTAAAAAGCCGATAATATTATTGGCGAATAATTTTACACGGGCTTCATCGCGGAGAACTGAAACGAAATCCTTCACATGACTTCACTCTTCGCTTATTAATTTAATTTTTCTCTTCATTTTATACTAAAAAAAAAATTTCGCATAGTCCCGCTAATTTCTTTTTCTTCCTGGCTCAACAGTTACTTTCGCGAATTTATTTCCGTCTTCTTCTCTGCTCGCCGGTCAATCTCTGGGAAGGCAAGGCTTTCATTGGTCCAAAGAAAATTTTCACATTGGCTTCCTTTCCTTTCCACTTTTTTTCCTCGGTCCTTCAAATTTGAAGGGAGTGGGTAAAGGGAGTTATTATTTCGCACTCACCACAGGTTCTTTTTTCCTGGTTTCAGTATTTGGTGGCGATTATATTTCCTGAAAATAATATTCGTCGAACGATTTTTATCTGCGTGAAACTGCTGTTTAATTTTTCAACTTTTATTCGAAGATGCGCTTCCTTTCGGAATTGAAGGCTATCATTGATGAAGACGAGCCCAATCCTTGCGTAGGATCTAAGCGTCGTCGAAACACCTCGGATTTTTGCATTAAGTTTCAACTGAAGAAATCAAGACTTATGTTCATATCATAATGAGAAAAGATTTCTTAATGTAGGATTTTTTTTTTTATTTTTTTTTGTTGTTTTTTCGTATATCTTCTATATTTCTTCTTTGTTTATAAAAAATGATCACAAACATTTTTGGTTACCTCATATAATAGATATGAAAGGATTTAACTGATAGACAGACGAGATTGTTTGATAGATAGGAAAGCATTGAAACAAACTGATAGATAGAAATATTTCAGGTGTTGCTTTCAAATCTTTAAAAAAATTGCTTCGCTTTTTTTTTTTTTTTTTTTTTTTTGTAGTTTTCACCACCTTTTTCTGTCCTTTCTTTTCAATCTACTTTTTTTTTTAATTACCTCGCACGCTAATCGTTCTGAATTTCCGTTGATTAATTTTCAAAAAAATTGACAATTATTACTGATTAGATTGCCCTCATTTCTTAAAAATCAATGAAGGAATCTAGAAAGACGCCCTCCAATCAAGGACTCTTGAGGCTAATCCTTACAAACATTCCTTTATCAGCAAACACACACACACGTACAGTTAAACAATTTTACAACCAGTTGCATACGAACAAAGAGAAAGAAGTTTACGCATGCGCAAACAAGCTGCGGAAACATCCTGCCGCCTCGTATTCTGAAACTTCCGGAGATTTAGTTTATGAGAAATTGGTTTCTTTCTCGTTTTACGTTTTAAAAACGAAACTCGCGTCTCAATCTGTATAGTTCTTTATTCCAATATCAACCTCTCGATTTCTCTTGCTTCTCATCTCTTTCTCATCTCGCTGCATGTAAAACTCTTCTCTCCCGCATTATTTTTTTCTCTTTCCCTTACTCTATCTTTAAGTCTAGCTTTGTTACCTTTTCTGGTTGATTCTCTGTCCACGGTTTGTTTGTTTTTTCTTTCTTTCTTTCTTTCTTTCTTTCATCTTCACAATATTCTTTCCCGTTTTCTTCTCTTTAAATTCTCGCACTATTTCTCCCCCCCCTCTCTCTCTCTCTCCCTCTCTGCGTTATAATGTTTGCTCACGGCTTTTTTATGTAAATCAATGAAATTCTTCTTCCGTCCTTTTTCCTCACCGTCTCTTTCATTTTCCCTACTATTATCTCTCGTTCTGTCTTTCTATCGATCTGCCACGAGATCTGAACATTTGCCATTTGCTGCTCTCTCATACTTCATTTTTGTGTGCATCTTCATCACTATCTTCATATCTTTTTTCTTTTCATTTTTGTTTTTCCTATGAATATGCTTCTCACATCTATCTATACTTTCTATCTCTCTCTCATATATATATATACTTTTACTCATTATGTAATTTCTTCAGTTCTTACTTCCTTTTTACAATTAATTCGTCTTAAAATACTGATACTATTATCACTAACAATCTCATTTTAGTAGATATTATAGAGTCTAGAATGGCAGAAGCAACAGTCTAGGCTAAAATATTAGTTTACAATAGTGAATGTTAGAGTTTAAATTATCCAACGTTGGAGTTTAATTTCACTTTTAAGATGCAGGGCAAATTTTATGATTCTTTTGTTTTATTTTTAAAAATAAAATATCGAGTTTTATATTCGATTAAATATGACAACCTGTCATATGTCCAATTTATTTTTGAGCACCTAGTTACGATAGATATGACCACATATAAATAAAGGTTTCGCTAGACTCGCTCGCTTACGAATAATAGTGAAATATTCCTTCAGTTACATCTTTATCAATGATCTTCTTGCAGATGGTAGCATCAAAGAAGGACCAAAAATTATTATTAGTATTATTATTAATGGGAGTTAATGCGCCTTCGTTTCAACTGGAGCGATTCCTTCTTTTTTGGGTCGCACTGACATTAAAGCAACTATTCTTTCCTCGTTTGTAATTAACAAATCGGTCCCTCGTCACATCCGCTTTCTCAGTTATTCAAGAATTAATGATTTTTCGGGTTTCAGGTCTTCATACGCTAAGATATAAAGGAAGTAGCAAGATTTAAATACAAAACATTGTGAACATAAATCAAATTAATTGTAAATTCAACTTATTTCTTTATTTGTTAAGATAAATTACACGCTATCAATTTTTCCTACAGATTTTCTCTTATCTTCTAATATGACAGAACTTATGGCGCTGAGGTTACAAGTGGATGTTTGAAAATGACGTAATTGGGTTTTTTTTTTTTTTTTTTTCGTTGTTTTATTTTTTTAAATCATTTCACCCCAAGCTAGGCAATCAAGCTACTAAGGTGCAACGGGTTACTAAGTGTTAGAAAATATGATAAAATAGTATTAAGGAGAGAGAACAAGAATTGAGACGACAAAAGATAACGACTGACATTGCATTTGAATTTTTGAAAATCAAAATTGAAGAAAGTTTCACAAGCGAAAAATCTGAGATATGAAATTATTAACATAGAAATGACGGTTACATCTAGCCATTTCAACTTTAAAATGATTAGACATTCCCGCCAATCTAGTATCTTGCTTAAATTCATAAAGTCAAGGTCCCATAGAGGATCGTTCATCAGAAGAATTGCCATGAAAATATTTATAGAAAAGGCACAGGGAAGCTACATTACGGTGGTGGGAATATGGCTGAAAGCGATACGACAGGTCACGACCAATAAAAGTGCTGATTCTTCTTTGGATTTAATCCTTCTTTTTCGGTCGCACAGACATTAAAGCAACTATTCTTTCCCTTTTTGTAATTACCAAATCAGTCCCTCGTCACATCCGAATCACTAAATATATATCAGGTGTGCGAGAACATATGTGGAAGCAATATTCAAAACATGGACGAATGGTAGAATTAAAGATGTGTAAGATAGATTCTAGAGAGAGAAAATGTCCAACACGACTCCGTGAACCAATAATCCTAGCAAAATACCTAGCAATGAATTCAATATTTCGGCTTAGAAGTAAGAAAATCCAGTTATAGTTCTTTTGGGATTGAATGACAAACAGCGTCCAAGTGCAATCGTTTTAGAATATAATCGCAAGATATGGACGCTTATATTAATGCTGAGAGGTTATTCTAATTTATCATGGCTACGGTTTAGGGAGTTCGATACTCATTCGGTTCTTCTTAAATTATAGCTTTATATGTCCAACTAAAGCTTTATTTCGTAGGCAATTATTTCGGCTAACATTTTGAATAATTTGCATAGCGCAACGTGCATTGTTTTATTTTGCTTAGGGTTTCCTTTATTTGTGGTAATTATGCATGTATAACCGACACCATTAATCGGGTTTGGGGCCCTTACTTAAGCTATGAATTCGAAGACAGATTTTAAAGTAGGTAAGCCTTTGCTGGAGGGAAATTTAAGGGACATGATTTTTATATCCACCTCTTCTTTTTTTTTTTTTTCTCGTGCCAAAATCAGTTGAGCTCAATAAAAAAGTCACCTATTGTAGTGTTGTGTCGGAAACCTACCACCCCTCTTGAAGATGAACTTGTCTGCGGCTGTGAACAAAGACTTTAAATAGTGGCATGTCAGTTGACATGGGGAAGATAGATAGACCGAGAAGTTCTTAGCTGAGCTAGTTATTGACTACTCAGGCGATTTCTGTACCTTTTTACCAACCTATTAAAACCCTTTTTATTGTTACGTGTTATTTGGCGTTTGTCTCTACTAACCCCAAATCAACATCATAACATGTAGAATACTGGTTTCGTTAATGTCATTATTCACATGTTGAAATGATTTATTTTGAAAGACAGTAAATTTCCCTGTTAGAAAGTCGTAACGAAGCCCTCTAAACTAATAGCAATTGTAGATGTTTGAAACCAGGACAAAAAAAAAACATATTTATCGAGATTGCTTTTCAAGACATGTATGGCTTCTCTTCTAAGGTAACTGCCAAACATGCTATCGCGTGTTACCGGTTGTTAAGCATTAAACTTGATAAATATGTACATTTACTTAGTTCGATAGTTAAATTTTGATTTATTTAGTTTATCGATTTTACGCCTCATGAATACTTATTAAGTTAATGCCGATTTTTTTAATGTGGCACTCAGTGAAAATCGAACTCACTATCCAGTAGTAATGGTCAACCAGACTAATCTTTACTTCCTGCCAAGGCGCCTAGATTTTGATGAAGATAAGGTGACTGCCAAAGGTTAATTACGAAATCCGACTTTAAACGTGAGCTTTCTAAGTTTATTTGCGTGTTAGCATCTGTAACTGCCCCGACTAGAATTCGAACTCCGATTCCATGTTCTGAGCCGCTATCAATTACACTAGCCGCACATTCTGGAAGTCTTTTGGAACGTACCATTATAGACTTAGGTGACACAGTATTGGCCCGAATGAAAGCAGACAGAGCCATTGAATTGGCTAGCAGACAAAATCCATTATCTTCAACGGATGAACTCTGCCACACTTTTTGTGATTGTATCAAAAATCAATGTTCCTCCCCCAAGCAAAAAACGATTCATATTGAGTATGATAATATCACCGCCTCGGGCTACAATTACGATAAGAAACCAATGAAATAGTTTTATTTCTTCAGATTTCGAATGGATTTTTAAAGTTTGTGCTTACATTTTTATTAATTTCTTTTTTATTTAGTCATTCGGAATAAAATTATAAAAAGTAAGTATGATTACAACACCATTTTATAGCGAGTATTTTTTAGACAAAGAAAAAAATTATTTATCTGCTATGGTATTCACTATGAAATATTGGCTTGTTTTCCCTGGTTTATCTTATTTTAGCGCGGCTGATACATTCGGAAACTTTTGCTAAAGAGACAAACATGCAACCTTATTTACGTATATAAATCTATTAATACCCGCCGTAAAATATGGGCTTAATTATAAAACTTGAAAATATAAATCCTGTATTAATTATAGATTTATAACAATGAGACGGGTGAATTAGTTGATTAAAATATTTCCTTTCACTTAATGAAAAGATTTCCTCTCATATGTATAATATATATGTACGCACTTATGACTGTATTGTCTTACGAGTGTTCTCAGACAATCTTTCACTTGGATTAAACATTTAACACGGGGTTTCCCAAACTGTGCCATATTGCCCACCGGTGGGCAATGAGCAACTGAACGGAAAATGGTAGGCGTTTGGAAATTTTGTTGAGCGATATAGGATTTTAAGTATTAAAACGTATTTCAACATATGTTACACGAAAAAAATATTCAAAGATATATGCGAAGAACCTGTATAAAGAACAAACAAAAAATAACAGGAGGCCGAATAGGAATAACTGGATAACATTCCTAGATTAGGCTATACCTAAATATCCCCGCAAACAAGGAATATTCAACGAGCTACACATAATCCCGTCATCGGTATTGGGCATTATCTCTAATTTAAACCCCCACAAGGCTAGTGGTGGAAACAGGATACCAGCCATTGTCTTGAAGAAATGTGCGCCTGAACTGACCCCTGCCCTCTACAAATTATATAACTACTGCCTCAATGAATCTTGTTTTTCAGCCTGTTAGAAGTCCTCATCCATTGTTCCTGTCTATAAGAATTCTGGTGACACTTTTGACCCTTTTAATTACCGTACTGTCAGTCTCCTACCCCCTCTTTGGCAAAGTCTTCGAACGCCGAAGTGGTTAAGAACCTTAGATCCCATGGTCTGCTCACCGGCAAGCAATATGGTTTCCGCTTTGCCCGTTTTACAGCTGATGTGCTTACGGCCATCTCTGAAATTGTTTAACAAGCCCTTCATAATAACGGAGAAGCTCGTTATGTGGCTCTAGATATCTACAAAGCGTTTGATAGGGTTTGGCATGCCGGCCTTCTTTGTAAGCGTCAGGGTTATGTAATTTCAGGTCGATTGTTTGACTAAATACAAGCATTCCTATCAAACCGTGTATTGAAGGTCGTTCTCAATGGATTCTCCTCCAGCTCCTATCCCACGAACGCAGGTGTTCCTCAAGGCTCCATCCAGGACCTTCTCTGTTCCTTATCTTCATCAACGACCTTCCTGACGTCCTAGATCCCCAAGTAGGCATCTACGCGTGTCTCAAAAACAAATCTAGTGTTGTTGACAAAACTAACCTGGCCTTTCCTCTCGAAAAGGACCTCCAATCGGTTGTGAACTGGGAGAGAAATTGGCTGGTTAACTTCAACGCCTCAAAAACAAAACTATTATTCACCACAGAGAATCATCCCTGCCCCCCATTAGAATGTCTGACATTCAACTCCTTGAGAGCTTCTCTTTGCGACTATTTGACTTCCATTGACTTCTGACATGAGATGGAACAAATACATTGAGTCAATAGCTTCGTCCATCGCAAGGAAAGTTGGCTCCGTGTGCCGCGCCAGAAAATTTTTCTCACCGGAGTCGATCCTTCAAATCTACAAATCAACCATTTGCCCTTGCATGGAGTATTGCTGCCATATATGGTCTGGTGCCCCTTATGTTTGTCTCAAGGTTCTTGATAAGATCCAGAGACGGATATGCAATAATTGGCCCTGATCTGGCATCTCGTCTGCAGTCTGCTCTCTCACGGATGTACCGTCACCTCCCTCTGTCTTTTTTATTTTCGTAGTAACTGCTCCGAGGAGCTGCTTTCGCTAGTTCCCAAACTTCATGAATTTCAGCGTTCTACTAGGCTGGCATCTCGCTCACACCTTTTCACTGTGTAAACTGTTAAATATACCAGTCTCTTCTATTCCAACAGCTTCATGTCTCGCACCTCTCGCCTGTGGAAATCCCTCCCCTCTTCCTGTTTCTCTGATGGCTATAATCTCCAATTATTCAAATGTAATGTCACTCGACGTTTCCAGATGCCCTGATCTATCTCCTATCCTCTTCATCCTTTCCTCTATCACTCCTATTTGCTCTAGCTCCAACTCTCTGTAACCTCTGGCGTGATAGTGGCTTCCCGCCTTGTTTGGGGTGAAACGCTTAAAAAAAAATTTCTATAGTTTTGAGAAGGGACATTAACATTCATAAGGTTCTTCAGGCGAATTAACATTTTGACCATTATATGGGAAGACTGAGAACAACAAAAACATGTTCGTTGAATTTTTTCAATTTCTTTATAATTTATGACTAAATTTCGTTTATTTTTTTCATCAGCACTTGTAATGGTAACCATAAAACTAAAATATATATCATAATTAATTCATCGAGTCTAGAATAATCCTTAACGGAGTGCAGAAAGTAGTGGAGGGCCGTTTCGTCCTATTTTTGGGACTTATTTTTGGGTTTAAGATTGATTTCCTGGCCGGTTCCACAGCGAAGCGCATATTTTACTTATATTCATGCCGAAGAATGATAAAATTATTTCACAGTGTTTTTTTTTATATAGTGTCAAAAACAGAAATAAATAAATTGGAGTTTTATTTATATATATATATATAAAAACTACAATGAGTTTTATAAATGTCATGTTGGTTTGGAAAGTATGAAGACTCGCTGTTACAAAAACAGGAAGATAAAAAAATCGTAAAAAAGGCGCATTTAAAAGAAACGAAAGACAACGTTTATTTATGAAAAGACATTTGAATAAAGAAATGTATGTACGAAAAGAAAACACATTCATCGAATAAATGTTTTTTTTTTTATTAG
Organism: Acanthosepion pharaonis; assembly: GCA_903632075.3. Taxonomy (NCBI): domain Eukaryota; kingdom Metazoa; phylum Mollusca; class Cephalopoda; order Sepiida; family Sepiidae; genus Acanthosepion; species Acanthosepion pharaonis. The sequence goes on along the minus strand of CAHIKZ030005434.1, from coordinate 996,935 downwards.
CACTCTGTTTCAAACACTTCCTCTACCTCTCTAATATTTCCAACTAGCCAACTGTCCTTTTGGGAAATCCCTAGTTTTTGTAATGGCAGTCTGATGTAAATAAATATGCCTTCTTCGACACGAACTTCTGTCTTTAATCCGCTGCCATCAACCACATAATCTATCATAACAGAATAAATATATATATATATATATATATATATATATATGTGTGTGTGAAGAAAAATATATTAAAAAAACAAACAAAAATCCTAATGTGCGATTATGCTGTTTTAATGTTTAATGTCAACGTCGGACGTTTCGGTCTAATAGACCATCTTCAGAACATATTCATAAAACATAATTAACATAGATCATATACAATTCAACATGAAAAAGACGATGGCCATAAAAACAGCATAATCGCATATAAGATTTTTGTTTGTTTTTTCAGTATATTTTTCTTCATGCTGTCGGATCTATATCCATATATTTGCTTACATATATATATATATATATATATATATATATATATATATATATAATTGATCTCAAACTAATAATTTAAATACTAATTTGCATATCTCTATATTCCTGAGATGATGTATTACAGTTATTTAGATTGTTCGGACAATTCTCCGCATGTTTTTTGTTATATTCACAACGTTTTGGCCGTTGTATTCTCCGGCCTTTTTCAGGTGATAGGCGTTGAAATTTCGAACCGTCCCACAAGTAGATAAAAGCGTTGGCTGAAGTAATCCATTAACTTGAGTCAGAGTTGTGAGTTCAATACCTGGCCACAGCAGTGATGAACAAAACCTTAAAGAGTTACTAAAGGGAAATAACTAAAACAGAGATATCCAGAAAAGCCATGGCACGAAGAACTAGAGCAATATTCACTGGTGGACGAAATAAAGGGTTTGGTTCGAGATATATAACCTGAAAAATGTCAGCGTATAACGGATGAAACGTCGTGAATATGACGATAAAGATGAGGACAACAGTCCGAACAATCAAATAATGTAAATACTAATCTTGTAATATATATATATGTGTGTGTGTATATGTATATATAACCACTTATTAGAAATTGAAATGTATGACTTCATGTCCTCTATAACTAAAAATTTTGAAAAGTCAGTTATGTGCCATGCGTGAGACACGCTTTGGCGATCATGTATCTTTCGATACATGACTGACGAGGCAGATTTTTTCCCACAGTAGGTGCGGTAGACCAGTTGCCATCCAAGGCTATAGAACCCAGTCTGTCCTCCTATTTACCCATAGCTGGATGGAGAAGAGGGTTCCCCAAGGGTATTAGCGCGTAAGTGAATGTAAAGGATTCGACTGGAATTCGAACTCGTCTCTCCGTTTTCTCAATCCGAGCCGCTATCCATTACTCCACCCTGCCTAAATCTTTGTATTAACCTTGATGAAGTCCCCGAGAGGACGAAACGCGTAAGCTAGAAGTTTTCCTTTTGTCTTTATTCATTAGAAAGTAAGTAAATAAAACGTGAAGAAAGAGATAGACAAAATAAACTGAATTCACAGAAGTAAAAAAAAATGCTCAAATGCTTTCTGACAAAGGTTTATCAGAGTGTCACAGTTTCGAACGAGTCAGCTTAATTGCCGCGTACTAATACTCAGCACATGATTTCTGCTCGCAAGTGTTTCGGAAGTAAGTAGATCCGTACTTCGATGGTTCCTCGCATATGTGCCTCCCGGGCAAACGACTTAATGAAGTAATAGGAAGAAAATCATGCAATAGAAATCAAAAGCAAACAAATCGACTTCCGAATAATTTTCTTTCTTTTTTTTTTAATTTCATTTATTATTTTATTTATCAATTTTTTGTTTCTGCCATGTTCGTCGTGTCATTATCTTTCCCCTTTGTTCATAATAATCAAGAGACGGTTAGAATGTCGATTATTACTTAGCCAGGTAAGTAGTGCCTTCGGTTGCCAGACACTATACTTTCAAGAATAGTTAAGAGGCTGACGTATGCTTTGTGAAATTGTTGTTTGATAGTCAACATACAAAGCTGCATTTGTTTTCTTTTATTCAATGGACATTACGTTTAGAGAGCATTTGGAAAGTCTATTATCTTATTTGGTTAGTAAAGTTTGATTAATCTGTTCATTTTATTTTAATTTTATACTTTTTACGAATAATTTTGTTTTCATTCGTTGTAAGTTTACCGTTATTTCTTGCGTAATCGGCGGATTATTTGATGTAAATGTTTTAGTTAAGATTACTATTGAAGCCACTTGGAATAAATATATTTTTTGTCCAATAACATTTTATGTCTCTTGTATACTTTCCGATGTCTTTTAAAGTCGTTTCCTTGTATTCGTTCTACGTAATTTGATAATCACTCATCCTTTTTCGAGTAAGAGGTTATTTATTGAGAGCAAAAAAAAAATATTATTTTGGGCAATGAATCTTCCTGTTATGATTGGAAGCATTTAAACTTTTTTTTAAATTTTGTATATATTTTAATGTTCTTCAGATTTACTATTATTTTTTTTAATTTATATACTTAAAATATTGGTGTTTTTTTTCTTTCTGATTTTACGTAAACAGCAGGCCATGTTTTAACCACAAGTAAAAGCGGTTTGATCTTAACTGATTAGGATTTTAGGTTTAAATGATTAGATTGTGTTTGGGATATCAAAAACCAAATAAATCCAATATTCGAGCAAAAAATTTATGTTGCCTTTCTTAATTATTAATCCCCTTACTTTTTTTTTTATTAAATTTCACCCAATACAAGGCTGATGAGCTAACCAGGGTAAAAGGCTCACTGAACGAAGAGTATGGTAATAATGTAAGTAGAGGTAGAATTAGAAGGGTAGGCTATGAAGATAGAGAAGATAACGATTGATACTCGATTTGAACAGGTTCAACTGGTCGTGTTCAGAGAAGCAACCTTGAGGAGTTTGTCCCATAGAGAAGCAGTTTTCGAAAAAAAAAAAAAGCTGTCGAATGTTATCCCATTCATGCAAATGGAATACGAAAGAAATGTAGATTATTCGATTCCGTGGACGTTACATGGCTAGTTCTAGTTTTAATGGCGTAAGCTTAGCCTCATCTTATGTGTGGCCAAATATTTGAAACATTCGAATAAAAATCGAACTCTGTGTGCTATTGTTTGCTTGGAAAAATGACTATTCATGGTGAGCCGCTAACAAACATAATTTCATAGGCGCAAATGCTTTTGTTACATGCGTTTCCAGCGAATAGTACAGGTTGAGAAACCTTTATCCGAAATTCTTGGCACCAGAAGTGCTTCCGTTTTCAGATTTTCTCTTTCGGATTTTGGAATACAGGCTATTTAATTTATATATAGCATCTGTAAAATGGGACAGCTTGGGAATGAAACCCAGGTATAAGAAGGCTATCCTTTTAAATTTCATAACAAATCTTATAAATATACCCTAAAGTTAGTTTTGTATAAATAACATACGTTGAAGGTGGTTTTATAAAAACAACATATATCATGAAGGTAAGTTTTATAAAAACAGCATACACTCTGAAGGTAGTTTTTTTTATAGAGACAGAATATATCCTGAAGGTAGTTTTTATAGAAACAGCATAAATCCTGAAGGTTGTTTTTATAAAAACAGCATAAATCCTGAAGGTTGTTTTTATAAAAACAGCATAAATCCTGAAGGTTGTTTTTATAAAAAACAGCATAAATCCTGAAGGTTGTTTTATAAAAACAGCATAAATCCTGAAGGTTGTTTTATAAAAACAGCATAAATCCTGAAGGTTGTTTTATAAAAACAGCATAAATCCTGAAGGTTGTTTTTTTTAAAAACAGCATAAATCCTGAAGGTTGTTTTTATAAAAACAGCATAAATCCTGAAGGTTGTTTTTATAAAAACAGCATAAATCCTGAAGGTTGTTTTTATAAAAACAGCATAAATCCTGAAGGTTGTTTTTATAAAAACAGCATAAATCCTGAAGGTTGTTTTTATAAAAACAGCATAAATCCTGAAGGTTGTTTTTATAAAAACAGCATAAATCCTGAAGGTTGTTTTTATAAAAACAGCATAAATCCTGAAGGTTGTTTTTATAAAAACAGCATAAATCCTTGAAGGTTGTTTTATAAAAAACAGCATAAATCCTGAAGGTTGTTTTTTTATAAAAACAGCATAAATCCTGAAGGTTGTTTTTTATAAAAAACAGCATAAATCCTGAAGGTTGTTTTTTATAAAACAGCATAAATCCTGAAGGTTGTTTTATAAAAACAGCATAAATCCTGAAGGTTGTTTTTTATAAAAACAGCATAAATCCTGAAGGTTGTTTTTTAAAAAACAGCATAAATCCTGAAGGTTGTTTTTTATAAAAACAGCATAAATCCTGAAGGTTGTTTTTTATAAAAACAGCATAAATCCTGAAGGTTGTTTTTTATAAAAACAGCATAAATCCTGAAGGTTGTTTTTATAAAAACAGCATAAATCCTGAAGGTTGTTTTTAAAAAACAGCATAAATCCTGAAGGTTGTTTTTTATAAAAACAGCATAAATCCTGAAGGTTGTTTTTAAAAAACAGCATAAATCCTGAAGGTTTTTTTATAAAAACAACATAAATCCTGAAGGTTGTTTTTTTAAAAAAGCATAAATCCTGAAGGTTGTTTTTATAAAAACAGCATAAATCCTGAAGGTTTTTTTTTTTTTTATAAAAAGAACATACACTCTGTCGGTAGTTTTTTTTATAAAAATACAGTATACACTCTGTAGGTAGTTTTTTTTTTTTTTATAAAAATACAGTATACACTCTGTAGGTAGTTTTTTTTTTTTTTAAAATACAGTATACACTCTGTAGGTAGTTTTTTTTTTTTTATAAAAATACAGTATACACTCTGTAGGTAGTTTTTTTTTTTTTTATAAAAATACAGTATACACTCTGTAGGTAGTTTTTTTTTTTTTATAAAAAAACAGTATACACTTTGTAGGTAGTTTTTAAAAAAAAACAGCATATATCCTGAAGGTTGCTTTTATAAAAACAGCATAGTTTTATATAAAATTTAATATTTTTTTTGTATATGCAGATACAAGTAATGACGTTAGCCATGTAATACTCATCACACTGATTTGTAAGTAGTGAAATTAAGATTTCACGTATAGTGTATCACACTTTCTGTAAATGTACAAGAAACATCATCGCTACTCCCAACAATATAAATGCAATATCTAACACTACTTCTACATCAGTTGTGAGTCACTGGAAGGAGTGGGTACATCATCGATGGCATCCCTGCGAGTGTGAGAAGGAAAATTCAATAAGTTCTCGGTCCCTGCCAACAATGTCGTGATTTGATTAGAATGTCACAATACATACAGGTAGAAAATTTGTATAAAAACAAAACATGGATACTGATTACAGTTAAATGTAATAAAAGCTGAAAAAGTTAGCATTTTATTTATAACGATGCAACGCAATAATCATGCTACGGGTAGCCATGTTGGTTTCTGAAATTTCGGATAAAGTTTATTCAAACTGTATTTAAATTGATATATATTAGATAGAAATTTAACCGAGACATCCTTATTCCATATACTACTTTTGTTAAATATTCGTGAAATTTCTAGTCCTCCGCTTCTATTGCAGCCATTCTGTCTATTTGAAACTGAAGCCTAAACCCATATATACTTACGGCTACAGAGAAAGACAATATTGAATACGCTGAGTTAAAATGACCGCTGTCTACATGAAGACCGTAAGCCTCCTCCCGGGAAGAGTTACTAAAGAGACTCGCCTGTGTAGAATGTGGGAGCGTATATTTTTCAAAGGCTGACTTGATTAGTCGCTACAACGACAACACAATCGCCATGATACAAAGCGTCATTTCACTTGCAACCAATGCTATAAAACGAGTGGATTTCACCGGCACTAAAAGTCTCAGAACTATAACAAAAACGGCAAGTGGTTAGCACGCTTGGAAAACCTGTCGCTTAATGTAGGACACCCACTAGACTAATGAGTCATCAGAAGCATGGAAATCAAAATTAAAGTCACAGGATTGTCCACACTGGAACAAGAGTTGGCTTTCTATCATATAATAGTATTTACTAATATTATTAACAAGATATGTTTGTCTTACTTCGTGTTTTTTTTTCTTGTTTTTCTTGATCCTTTTCATGTTTTGTTATTTTTTCTTGTTTTTCTTTTTTTTTTTATTCTTTTTGTCACTTTTTCTCTATTTCATTTTTCTCACTTTCTTCTTTTTTTCTCTTTTTTTCTCTCTTTCTTCTTTTTTTCTCTCTTTCTTCTTTTTTCTCTTCTTTTTTCTCTTCTTTTTTCTCTCTCCTTTTTTCTCTCTTCTTTTTTCTCTTTCTCTCTTCCTTCTTTTTTCTCTTTCTCTCTTCCTTCTTTTTTCTCTTCTTTTTTCTCTTTCTTCTTTTTTCTCTTCTTTTTTCTCTTTCTTCTTTTTCTCTTCTTTTTTTTCTCTTTCTTCTTTTTCTCTTTCTTCTTTTTTCTCTTTCTTCTTTTTCTCTTTCTTCTTTTTCTCTTTCTTCTTTTTCTCTTTCTTCTTTTTCTCTTTCTTCTCTTTCTTCTTTTTCTCTTTCTTCTTTTTCTTCTTTTTTTTTCTCTTACTTCTTTTTCTCTTCTCTTACTTCTTTTTCTCTTACTTCTTTTTCTCTTTTTTCTCTCTTCTTTTTTCTCTTTTTTCTCTTTCTTTTTTTCTCTTCTTTTTCTCTCTTCTTTTTTCTCTTTTCTTTTTTTCTTTCTTTTTTTTCTCTTTTTTTTCTTTTCTTTTTTTTTTCTTTCTTCTTTTCTCTTCTTTTTTCTCTTCTTCTTTTTTTCTCTTCTTTTTTCTTTCTTCTTTTCTTTTTCTTTTCTTTTTCTCTTCTTTTCTTTTTCTCTTTTCTTTTTCTCTTTTTTTTTTTCTCTTCTTTTTCTTTTTTCTCTTTTTTTTTTTTTCTTTTTCTTTTCTTTTTTTTTTTTCTCTTCTTTTTTTTTTCTTTTTTCTTTTTTCTTTTTTTTTTTTCTTCTCTTCTTTTTCTTTCTTCTTTTCTCTTCTTTTTTTTTTTCTTCTTTTCTCTTCTTTTTTCTTTCTTCTTTTCTCTTCTTTTTCTTTCTTTTTTCTCTTCTTTTTCTTTCTTCTTTTTCTCTTCTTTTTTCTTTCTTCTTTTTCTCTTCTTTTTTCTTTCTTCTTTTTCTCTTCTTTTTTCTTTCTTCTTTTTCTCTTCTTTTTTCTTTCTTCTTTTTCTCTTCTTTTTTCTTTCTTCTTTTTCTCTTCTTTTTTCTTTCTTCTTTTCTCTTTTTTCTCTGTCTTCTTTTTTCTCTTTTTGTCTCTTTCTTCTTTTTTCTCTTCTTTTTTCTTTCTTCTTTTCTCTTCTTTTCTTTCTTCTTTTTTCTTCTTTTTTTTTTCTTCTTTTCTCTTCTCTTTTTCTTTCTTCTTTTTCTCTTCTCTTTTTTTCTTCTTTTCTCTTCTCTTTTTTTCTTCTTTTCTCTTCTCTTCTTCTTTCTTCTTTTCTCTTCTTTTTTTCTTCTTTTTTCTCTTCTTTTTCTTTCTTCTTTTCTCTTTTTTTTCTTCTTTTTTCTCTTCTTTTTCTTTCTTCTTTTTCTCTTCTTTTTCTTTCTTCTTTTCTCTTCTTTTCTTTCTTCTTTTCTCTTCTTTTTTTTCTTCTTTTCTCTTCTTTTTTTTTTCTTTTTTCTCTTCTTTTTCTTTCTTCTTTTCTCTTCTTTTTTTTTTCTTTTTTCTTCTTCTTTTTTTTCTTCTTTTTTCTCTTCTTTTTCTTTCTTCTTTTTTCTTCTTTTTCTTCTTTTTTTCTTCTTTTTTTCTTTTTTTTTTTTTCTTTGTCTTCTTTTTTCTTTTTTTTCTTTTCTTCTTTTTCTCTTCTTTTTCTTTCTTCTTTTTTTCTTTTTTTTCTTTCTTCTTTTTTTCTTCTTTTCTTTTTTTCTCTTTTTTTCTTTTTTTCTCTTTTTTTTCTTCTTCTTTTTCTCTTCTTTTTTTTTCTTTTTTCTCTTCTTTTTCTCTTTTTCTTTTTTCTCTTCTTTTTCTCTTTTTCTTTTTTCTCTTCTTTTCCTCTTTTTTTCTTTTCTTTTTTTTTCTTTCTTCTTTTTCTCTTTCTTCTTTTCTCTTTCTTCTTTTTCTCTTCTTTTCTCTTTCTTCTTTTCTCTTTCTTCTTTTCTCTTTCTTCTCTTCTTTTCTCTTTCTTCTTTTCTCTTTCTTCTTTTCTCTTTCTTCTTTTTCTCTTTCTTCTTTTCTCTTTCTTCTTTTCTCTTTCTTCTTTTCTCTTCTTTTCTTTTTTTTCTCTTTCTTCTTTTTCTCTTCTTTTTTTCTTTTTCTCTTCTTTTTTCTTCTTTCCTTTCTTTTTCTCTTCTTTTTTCTTCGTTCCTTTCTTTTTCTCTTCTTTTTTCTCTTTCTTTTTCTCTTCTTTTTTCTCTTCTTTTTTCTCTTTCTTCTTTTCTCTTTCTTCTTTTTTTTTCTTCTTTTTTTCTTTCTTCTTTTTTCTTTCTTCTTTTCTTTTCTTCTTTTTTCTTTCTTCTTTTTTCTTTCTTCTTTTTCTTTCTTCTTTTTTCTTTCTTCTTTTTTTCTTTCTTCTTTTTTTCTTTCTTCTTTTTTTCTTTCTTCTTTTTTTCTTTCTTCTTTTTTTCTTTCTTCTTTTTTCTTTCTTCTTTTTTTCTTTCTTCTTTTTTTCTTTCTTCTTTTTTTCTTTCTTCTTTTTTTTTTTTTCTTTTTTTTCTCTTTTTTCTCTTCTTTTTTCTCTCTCTTCTTTTTTCTCTTCTTTTCTCTCTCTTCTTTTTTCTCTTCTTTTCTCTCTCTCTTCTTTTTTCTCTCTCTCTTCTTCTTTTCCACTCTGCGTTTTTCTTTGTCTTTGCGTTTTTCTTTTTTTTCTTTTTTCCTTTTAATGTTTCAATATAACTGAAGTCTATCTTTTTTTCTTTTCTTTTAGGTAAGTTCCTGCTTGCATTCCTTATTTTTATTGGTAATGTACTTTCTTTTTTCAAGTTAATTTTTCACACTTCAATTTTTCCTGCTTGAATATAAACATATAAAATGATAAATATTATATAACGATATTTTGAAATATTTAAATATTATAAAAAATTTCAGATTAAAAATAAATAAATGTTCATATGTCGTTTTTTTTTCACTAACAATTTTTGCTATTCACTTTGACGTTTATTGCCAGAAAGACAATACTAATCCAATTACTATCGCCTCACCTTCAGGTTATTTTAGACTAAACTATCACAATTCTGTTAAATCCTTCTATTTATATAATTTCAAAACCAAGTTTTATTGTGCCAATTCAGTATCCGCAAACTGACCAAAAAAAGAGATTATTTGTCAGATACAATTCAGAATTTCAAGAAAGATTTTCATATCTGTTTGTAACGCGTTTCCTCAGCCACAATGATAATCATTTGAACAGAATATTTGTCTTTTATTTCTATTGGTGTGGGTGTACAATATTTTATTATGGCTTTAAAAACTGATATTTTTAAAAGTATATATTCACATAATATATATGTAGGAGAACGAGCAAGGATAAAAAAAATATCACTCACCTTAAATAAGGGAAACGAAAGGTGTTAATAAAAGAATATAGTAGTATATATTTTCTCTTTTATTTCAACCGTTGTGACATACTGATAGAACCGGTGCGTACAACCGTTCGAACTCCCAGAATGGGGCGACACACTTGGTTGGAGGATTCGAGCAGTGCTTGTTGACCATCGGTATCTTATCAACATTTTCTTTTTTTTACCTACATTTAAATAGGTTGTAAATTAAACTAATCACAACTGACTATTAAAGGATGAAAGGTTTTATTTTTTTCAAATCTATGATTTTTCCTGATAAGTCTCGAAAAAGCACTATGTAAAATTTGCTATTCTTTTATCCATAATGTTTTTAATAAGAAAAATTTCAAGTTGATGTTAAAATTGCCGCAAAACATTAATCTATTTAATAAGGAATGATCCATTTAGACACATTGTATTTATATTCAGTTTTCTAGTTGAATTGTTCATCTCTATTTCATATGATTCATTTAATTACATAGTTATGCTACAATAAAATTTGTGTTTTATATGAATAATATCTTACGTAAATTAAGGTGGAGTAGAATGGAGGACCGTATCAGATTCGCTGGGGGGCGGATATCATAAATCGAGGGCGTATCATAGATTTAGGGGAAGGGCACGAAATCCTTGCACCGGCCATGCATACTAATTTTTCATCCTCGATTGAACACTGAGGAGCGATAAGCGGTTAACTCATTTTTCCTTGTTCCTTTTATATATATCTTTGTCTTTAATTATATTACTATTCATACTGTGTTCGTTCTTGCATACTACGTTATACTTATGACAAATGCCATTATTTAATCGACTAAATGACACAGAAATCTATAATATTCAGAGAGTTGTTCTATATTTCAGTATTAACTTCTCAAAGAGGCTCACTGACAGCTACCGTTTATATAGATAGTGTTACTGATGTGTATTCCGCTGAAGAACTTGCCTAATCTATTTTAGCAATAATATATTTAATTTAGGATGCGGTATAACTTTGAATTTTTCTTTCAATGTTTGTCAATGGATTGAGACTTTGATACATAATGATATACAGTAATTTCACTAGAAATTGTGCTCAGCATTCAATGTTTGCTACTTATATATATATATATATATATATATATATATATATATATATATATATATAGATGGTTGTTTCTTCAGAATCTTGAGTCTTTCGCTTAAAATATTTGGGTGCCTGTTATATAGAAATAAAGTGTCGCTACCGACGCTTGAGTTTGAACATAGATCGCCAGTGAGCAAACACAGGCGACCCCATTATTGAATTAAGTAGATCACGTGACCATAGAGCAAAACCATATATAGGAAGTCGCATGACGTGTGAACGATCTGTAATTCTGTTCGATCCTCTATTACTATTCGGATCACCATTTCTACTCTATCCTCTCTTACTATTCGGACTGCTATGCTCTGCGATTACAAAGTCTCTACTACATCAAGCATTTACGAAAGTGACAACGAGTATTTGTTGGCATCACAAAAGTGACAACAAGTGTTCGTTGATATCACAAAAGTGTCACCAGCTAAAATTTGTCTTATGTTAATATTATTCTGTCTGTTTGTGATATGGTCATTCTCATGTGCACGAATTGGACTAAATTATGTACTTAGCTTAGTCTGGTAAAACGTAACGTTTGTCGGGTATCCACTACATTTCAACTTCTTTATATCGGGTTGATGTGCATGACGAATACCTTAGTCTTGCACAAGAACACCGATGTTGATCTCCCACTGAGGGTCAAACACACTGTACTAGTAAACAGATCTGCGAGATGAGCTTACTAAACATACGCTACAGCATTACGAAAGGTAATTACGAAGTTTATTATATCGATTAGTTGGTAACCGAAAGGTAATTACGATGTTTATTATATCGATTAGTTGGTAACCGAAAGGTAATTACGAAGATTATTATATCGATTAGTTGGTAACCGAAAGGTAATTACGAAGTTTATTATATCGATTAGTTGGTAACCGAAAGGTAATTACGAAGTTTATTATATCGATTAGTTGGTAACCGAAAGGTAATTACGAAGTTTATTATATCGATTAGTTGGTAACCGAAAGGTAATTACGAAGTTTATTATATCGATTAGTTGGTAACCGAAAGGAAATTACGAAGTTTACTATATTGATTAGTTGATTGATACGTTTTTATGGCTTAACAACCATTTTTAAGCTATTTAAAGCCAGAAAATGTTTTTAGATTGTAGGAATTTCGTGGAGGGAGATAATAATGGTTTAGAGATACGAGTCTTACTTAACCCATAAGTGGGGGAGAAGTGGAATCATATATTTTTCCCAAGGGTATTTGCGCGTAAGTGAATATAACGAATCCAAAAGGAATTTGGAGTCTACGATCCGATTAACAATTCGGCGCCGTTATCTGTTAAACCATCGGTACATCCAAACTTACAGTGTCTGGTATTCCCAAGTGGTCACCTATATAGGTACTGACCATGCTTGACGTTGCTTAACTTCGGTATTCATACTGGAAATAGTGTTTCAACGTGATACGGTCGAAAGCAAATTTAGTATAGTCTGGTACAAAAGCAGTGATAATTGAGCACTCGTTGAGGATTACTCACAACACAAACTGGTCTGCAAGACGAACTAGATAATCACTACTGGAGGCGCCCAGCAATATCCTAATTATATCAATTAAAATAATTACGCAAGAACGCGATAGCATGAAACACAGCAAATAATGTGAATGTGCCGAACAGCGTAGACGTGCATACTGCAGCTGCACTGACGCATAAGGTCAATCTAACTCTCATTAAAAGGAAACGGTATTTTAACTCGCTAATAACTACTTCATATTCTTAATGCATACAACTACAGTTAATTTCACTTGGCTGTGTCGAAGGTGTAATTATTCGTCCACTTTCAGTGTCTCCGTTGAAGATAGTCGTAATTGGCTTCCGAAAAGCCTCGCTCTTGCATATTATTTTTAAGGTGGTGTACTTTTTTTCTTTTCTTTTTTTTCTCGCCAAAACGGTCACGTTAGAAAACGTCTTTGATCAGATGGGAGAGCTGGACAGGGTGGGGAAAACTGCAGATCATTACTGATTATTAACTAAAATGAGATGAGTTTTACCAAGCATCCCCTCCACGATTATTTTTGTTTTGAATTTCGTTTGACGATCTGACGCAAGTAATATCGGCCGGAGCTGAGGAAGACTTTCTCTCGACGCGTCAAAAGTAACCGATAAGTCGGCTCTTAGAAAATCACGCAACTTCTTGATATCCAAATTAGACCAATCAAATTTACTTCCAAATTAAAAGAAAAAAGATCAAATTAAATGATTGGTTAGCCACGTAATGTAATAATATTATCATTACGTGCCGAAAGATCTATTTGAGTGTATCGTCATGTTCATATTACTCCCTGATTTTTTAAACAGGAGTAAAGATCTATCTCTTGCTTCTTTTTAGGGTGACGTTTCCGATTCCTTCTAAAGCTTACTTTAACTGTATATTTCTCTGCCTCAACTCTGCCATCTTATTTACTATTTTTCTCAATAGGAATTGATAGTTCCGCCTATTGTCCGGTTCACACTCTTCCACATTTTTTTTAACAGGAGTAGAGGTTTATCCCTTTTTACTGTTTAGGATTGGGTTTCCGGTTACTTTTAAAGTATTTTTCATTCACAGTAGCTTAGTGACGTCTTGGCGTCTTCATTCACGTCTTAGTGGCGTCATCGCCTTGCTTGGGGTGAATTGATTAAAATATACGCTGAAATGAAGTGAATTGTATACACGCTTGTTTATAAAGCAGTGCTGTGCAAATTGTAATTGAGAAAATTCACTCCTCACACGATGCCTTTCGAGTACGTCCTTAAACTAAACTTTATTTTGTGAATTTCTGTCTGAGAAGACAACTACCAGAATTTTATTTCTCAACGCCGGAAACCAACGCTTTTTCATAAACGCAATAAATATCATCCGCTATATATATATATATATATATATATATATATATATATATATATATATATATGTGTGTGTGTGTGTAGGAGACTGTCTTCATTCCCCACTTTTTGGCGAAAGAAACTTTGCTGTTCTTTTTCGAAAAGTCTTTTCTTGAAACATTTGCCGCTTTCTTAAAATGGTCGAGTCTTACGCGTTTTTAGAATATCAATAAATTGTCGAATTTCTAATTGACTCGGTTAAGTCGAGATAATTATGTGAAAAAAGTACTAAAATATAAGAAGTTCGGAAGTGTTTTAACAGAGGAAGGAAAGTGACACTGAAATCCGAAGGGGCATTAACCAAAGTGCCTTCTGAAAGCTAAGCAGAGTATTAGGAAATAGAAAAAACTTCGCTATTAACAAGGAAAAGAGTACTAAACCGTTACAAGATATCTGTCCTGTTGTAAGGCAATCTCCTCAAAAATGAAGAAGAGACTTTAAGCAACAAAAATATGGTTCTACAGAAGGATGCTGAGAATACCATGGTCTGATTCAGTGAAGAACGACGAAGTTTTAGAGAAAATGAAAATAAAACTGAAAGTTACACTCAACATCAGGAAGAGATAGTTGAAATTTCTACGGCGCATAATGGGGAAAATCTACTTGGAAATTTTGATAGTCACAGGACAGATTGAAATGACGCATAACATATTTAGTGAGCTTAAGTAAATGGATGATGGAACAGGGTTTAGGAGAGATAACAAAGACAAAGTTTATTATGAGATACAAAAGACAGAAGTTGTGGAGAGCCATGATCGTCTACGTCCTAAGGAAAAAAAAAGAATTATACAGGAATTTCTTTGGCTTAAAAGTTTCATTGGAGTGGATATTCAGGAACATGCCTTTGTACTTTATGTGCTCCGTTGGCATGAGAAACAAGCCCTCATCTTTTAATGGAAGCAATAGTGATTAACTGAAATATATTAAAATCAAAGTCATAAGGTTCAGTGTGTTTAAAATGGAAGTTATGTGCGGAGGTAACTGCGCCGTTACAGGTTTTGGATCATTTAGAATTCGTGAAATTTTGTATCCGAGCTCAGTACCAACTGTATGCAATACTGTATAGAAAGTGAAATTAGCCGTTATGCCTTGTGTTTTTACCATGATTTATTAGAAACACACATTGTAAATAAAATATTTTACTCAAATTTTGTTGAGATTAAAATAAGAGTGAATGACAGGTTTTGTGTTTTTTTTTTATATATACAAACGCACACACATATATATATATATATATATATATATATATATATATATATATATATTTATATTTGTGTTAGAGAAAAAACAGAATATACACATATATGTGTGTGTATTCTTTCTATTTTTTTCTCTCTGTCACAAACATATATGTTTGTGAGAGAAAAAAAAAAAATACACACACATATGTATTATTTCTTTTTCTTTCTCATATATATCTGTTTGTGAGAGAGAAAAAATAAAAAAAACATATATATATATATATATATATATATATATATATATATTGAGAGAGAGATAGAAATATAGAAATTTTTCATATATATTTCGACAGATAAAGCCAGTTAAGCTCTCGTGCGGTGCACCCAGGATCTGTAAATATAAATTTAAAAATAGTGCCATTCTAGGCTTTCATACGCGTGACAGTCTATTGTTTCATATTTTAAAAATGCGATGTCGAAATCTTAACTTGTAAAAACAAATAGAATGTTAGAAACACTTGTGCAACAAGAAGAGCGCATTTCTGCCTGTGTCTTGGCTGCCATTCAAGAGATCCTGCTAAAGTTCTACAAGGTCACTAAGTGCACTTTGTGTTCACTGACAAAACGAATCGACAAGTGGATATTACGCTATGAATCACAAAACACTCAAACGGTAACACCAGCAAAGGTTAAAAAAAAAAAAAAAACAGGATCAGAAAGACAAAACATCAGGTTGATATGACACTGGAACTAAAGCAAAGAACCATGTCTCAGTAAAACAAAAAAAGGTGCGTATATATATATATATATATATATATATATATATATATATTATTCGGACTGTTATCCTCATCTTTATTGCCATATTCACAACGTTTCAGCCGTTGTAGGCTCCGGCCTTCTTCGGGTGATTGGAATTTCAAACCGAACTCTTTATTTCGCCCACCGAGGTAGATTGTACTAGTTCCACGTGCCATGCCTCTTCCGGATGCCTCAGTTATTTCCATTTAACTCAACTCTCCAAGTTTTTTTGATTCACCACTGCTGTAGATTTGCGTTGGCAAGATCGAGTGACCAGACCCCAAGAGTTCAATACCAGGCTAGCTTACAGGTAAACTTTAGAAAACCAGTCACAGGTCATTCAGGGCTGTAATAGGTTCGATCCTAGTAGAGTGCTCCATATTTGTAACTTTGAGCTAGTGTAATAAAAAAATCGTTCAGCTACGTTTCGGAAGTATTTAGCAATCCAACCATATAAAAAGTTATTCATGGCGAGCTCATTTATGAAATTTGTTTGTCCGTCTGCTCATTCAAACAGAATACTGCATGTGTCTCATACATCTATAGGACAAGGGAGAAAAGTTCCATCCTAAGTGATCTATTGCCTAGACGTTAGGGGCATCCCCACTGAAGGAACATTCTTTTGAAAAAAATCTGCTTACATTTAAAAAAAAAAAAAAAGTATTTTATTATTGCTATGTTTCTTTCCGAACTTTTATTTGGACTTTCTTTAGCCCGATATAACTTTCATGTAAATAAAATTGCGAATTCAAAGTAATCAGTGGAATCTGAAATGCAATTTTTTTTTTTACTTCTTCAACAAAGTTAAATTCGTCTCATTCTTTCGCTCCAAGGTGTAGCTAAGTTCTTCTCTCACCCTTTAACTTTAAAGAAGTCAAATTAGATTAAAAATACATGATCTCTACCATATCTGAGCTGGTATTGCACAACCTCACTTTTCAGCCCTGGTAAAGTTCAAAATCTGTTGCGCGTTCTTGTGGAAAACTTAAACATGCATCGCGTTGTTGCGAAGTGTGCCCTCCGGCTGTAACCGCTGTATATTTTCCAAAGGGCTTTATTACAGTGGAAATGGTGGTGAAATTCAAGTAATATTCTAAGTTATTCTTTATACAGTGTTCAGGCAATATAAGGTGCAAAAGTCACTGAGGTTAGAGGGTTACTGAATGAAGTTGTAAGGGCATATTTGAAAGAATTAAGGAGTGCATTTTAAGGATAGATAACTGTTTACACTAGACATTAAGAAGTTAAGACTGTAGTCATTAAGTTTAGCATCCTTTCAGGAGTTTGTTCCACAAAATAACAGTTCTGAGAAGGAAGCTGTCTGAATGAGACATACTTGATTAATGAGGTACTTTCTTTTAATTCTACTGTGAGAACTTTCCGATAGCGCTTTTTTAATCAGATATGTACAGCAAAACATAAAATACATCAAATTAGAATATTAAGCTTTGTGATTTATTGTAAGGTTCAGTAATAAGAGACCATAGTTACTTAAATAAAAACATTAATATGAGAATATTTAATGCTAATGAAGAGAAAAGAGACGTGCATATTCAAGAAAGATAAATCATATATATTGTACTATATGTGGCATGATCTTAGGCATCGGAAATTTCTTTGATCATATACACCGGAAAATATTCCTTTTGATTAAGGAACAAAGCGTTAATATTCTTTTCTCTGCGTCAGCCTAAAGACGTTGAAGTCAGTAAAAAAAGTAAAATGCCATAAATGAAAATAAAATAAAAAAAATATCGATGAAAAATCAAAGGACATATTTGTCTTCATAGTTGATTTTCTTTTATTTTTGTTGCTACCAAGACATTGTTTATGCATTTCCATCTATTTGTTTTACATATTCTCTTTACAATTTCAAACTTTGTATACGTGTTTTTCTTCTCTTGTGTTTTTTTCTTATTTTTGTCTTTAGAATTTTAGGCTAACATTTATTTGAGGAATATTGCCATTTTTGTGAGTGTTTTTTGTTTGTTTTGTTTTTACAAAGTATTACTTTAATATTAAACTTTCCTTTTCTTTTAATGAACTGCTTTCTTTACATACAGTGTTTGGTTCGTTGGCATTTTTTGTTCTCCATTTATTTTCTGCTTTAATATAGATTTGTTTGTTATTTTTAGATTATATTTATTATTTCTTGTTTTAAGGTTTTTATTTATTTAGTTATTTCCCAACTTTTTATGTTTATTATTTACGGCATATGTTTTTTTTTCTTTACAAAGACTTCTATTATGTTTATCTGTATTTTACGCGCTCTGAATTTAGTTTTGTTTGTTTTCTTTTGGGTGGGGGTAGATTTCTTGTCTTTTGTACTTTTGCGTGGTTTAAATATGCTTTCAGTATTGTAGTCTTTTAACTTTGAACGTTTTGTCTGGCTTTTTTTTCATACCTGACTCTCCAGCTCATTCTTAAAATTTGCAATATTTATTAAAGTTACCTTAGTACGATATAAGTGAAAGTAGCCAAAAAAATAAATAAATAAATATTGTGTTACAAAAGTGTTGTTTCTTTTTAAGTGGAAAGCTGGTTTGCTTAGAAAATCTGGATTCCCATATATATGATGATTTTCTAATCGCAGCTTAGATGTGGTATAAGACCGAAAGTATGGCGCACCCAGTGAGAATCGAACTCATTACACAATCGCAATTGTTCTAGCGAGACAAATTTGCAAAACCATTACACCACGTCGAGGTACCCTGGATTCTTATATATATATATGACAAGAATATGTCGTTTTTTTATTGCTAGATATTAAGTCTATCAATATCGCCCTCTCTGTTTTTTTTTTTTTTGTTTTGTTTTTTGGTTGTGGGGGGGAGGATTTAGCTCTCCTCGATTTCTAAGACTTTGAACCAGAGAAGCCTATAGATTTTGCTGAAGACTAACCTTTTTCGAAACCTGTAGACTGGTACTACAGTATCACAAGTAAATATACCAAATGGCAGAAACCATGTCACTAGATGATTTTCAACGGTAAAAATAAGTGATATCACATGTAACTCGAATAATGACATAATCAAGATGTTGTCATCCTACACTACTATAAAATAATGAGTTCGAACGGAAACATCCATTAATACTGGAAAGAGAAATAACGGTGACTGTAAATGAAAAACCTATTTTACTTAAAAATTTCCATTAAGAAAAAGATTTCATAAATTTGAACTAATATTAGTACAAGCTGCTCCATCAATGAATATTGAATGTTTCCTTATTAGGAAACGGCTCATATTACCATTTCTATCTATCATGCACACACACCTAAATTCACTTATCTTGTTCCTTCTCGGAGTTGCGCGAAGGTTATATCCACTGGTTAAGGGACTTAATTGTAAAATTGTCATCTATCGTGACGAGTGCATTCAATTTCAGAAACTCTGAGTAGGGGGAGGGTAAGATTTTAAAAAAGGTGTTATTTGAATTCTCGCGTTTAAGTTTACAGGTCATTCCCACTTGCCTGTCTACATCCTTCCTACATGTCAATTTATCTCAAAAGAGTTTAGCAAATGTGCCTGTTTCTCACTCACTATGATAAAGAGAAACTTTATTTTCTGAGTGGCATTCTACAATCACATGGTAAATGTCCCCAATTATATTTAGTGAGTCATCTCTCGTTTACCTTTTAAAACAAATGGTCTTTTTCTTGTGTTAGTTTTTCTCATTAGCTAATGTCTGATCTTTTAGCATTTCACATTTTCGTCATGTATATCATTCTTGTCCTTTTTTTATTATTCCAATACAACTAACGCGTTCACGTGACATATGATGTCTTTCAGAACGATTTCAGCATATGACGAAATTCTTCGTTTTGTTGACGTAAAAAGAACAAATTCGTAACATCAATAACCTTTAACTATTTCAGCAGTAAATGTGTAAGGCCGAGATGCCAATCTAGTAGCATGCTTAAATTCGTTATCTCCATATTTATGTTTTCAGTTGATTATTCTATACAAAAGTCATCTTAACATTTTCTATCGTGATCTATCTTCTCAATTGCTGCCTGCACATATCTTCGCAAACATCGTTTATCATCTACGAAAACAACAGAAAATTACTGAAAGTTATTAAAACAAATCTTATCCGTGGCCATAGAGTAAACCTGCTTTATATATATATATATATATATATATATATATATAGGTATAGTCAGTATGGAGTTCGAAAACGACACTACATTCTTATGATCTCTGCAGATCTGAAAGTGACTGCCACCATACAGTGTTGGTTCCTATGTCTATATGCATCTTGTATCAACTACGATCTTCAAAATCTAAGTGCAACGTCAATCGACTGTCTGTTTCCCCGCATCATTCTCTTTTTATTGCCGTTTCTTCTCAGTAGCGTTTTCTCAATTTCCTTCATTCCCATTAACCCCTTGCATGTTAGTGGCTTTATTCTCTTGCTTAGGGTGAAATGATTAAAGAATTCTGATCCGGTCATTTGATTGGTTGATTTTATCGCTATCCACTTTCAGGATTTTTTGTTTTTTTTTCTGAAGTGTGTCTCTTGACATTTTGGCTTGGTTAATTTCTTTGCTACATCCTGACATAGTTATATACAACTTGTGAACATGAGAAAAGAAAGAAAATCTTTATTTTTATATAACGATATTTGAGTATGGCTTTTATTTTTTTATATATAAATTTAACGTCATTTTGTTGTTTAATCCCTGCCGCATAATGGCATCTTTTAAATAATGTCCCAACTCTTTTCTTTCAAGCTGCATCGACAAACTGACCGATGTTGAGTGTGGCCTTATGAGGAAAAATATTTGAAGTAAAGACTATACCCCGCTGACTCTATCAACTCGTCCATGATATGAGATTGTGAGTAGTAGAATCACAGTTAGTCCCAGGCTCGCGACAAGACATTTGTCTTCGGGTAGAGGGTGACACATTTGGGGCTCTGTCTTCGGATAGAGATTCGACTGAGAAAAAAAGAGACAAGTACTGTACCCGAGTCCGCTTTCGCGGTTGCTAAATAAATTTTGACCATTGGCTCGGGAGAGAACGCTCGGGTCACCACAATAACCTTGACGTTGTGTCACAGTTGATCTCAATGGGTGGGGACTGAGTGGATACTAGACGTATTGAAGTCAGTCTTCATACTAACTATACAAACGTTTAAGCATTACGTATAGAGAATACGTAACAAATTATATTATACCAAGTACTAGTGTGTGTTTATAACAATAACCCTACAATAGGAAGTCATAATAAAAACTAAATACTTCATACCTCCATTAAAGTTAGTATTGAAACGCTATACATAATTACTGTAACACTCCACTCTCCAAATAAACAACTGTTGGATTTTGATTTAAATACTTAAACAGTCGGCCATCTTACATGTCTAGAATTACGAACTATTATTCATAAATAATTTCTGACTTGAGAAGATAATTGCAATGTCGAATGTATCACCCTAACTACTAATCATAGGTGGGAGTCAGAAATAATATTGGGGTTCACTAGCATAGTTTTTTTTTTGTTTTTTTGTTTTTTTATCACAGAAGTAGCAAGTTTTTTAAGCAATTCATCCCAAGCAATGTGGGAGTGCCACTAGTACACAAGGGGCTACAAAGAATGAAAGTAAGGGATAAGATTAGGTATAGTGGGGTGAGGAAAGGATGAAAAGAAAACTGAGCAGGATAAAAAGAAGAATGAGGATAAAGGCAATAGATGCCGATGAAGCTGTTGGAGTAGAAGAGGCGGTTACATTTAACTGTTTCGATCGTAAAAGGGTGGGACCGAGATGCCAACCTAGTAGCATTCTTAAATTCATGCAGTCGGGGCACCAGTGAATATAGCTCATCAGAACAGATGCCATGAAAATATATATAAAAAAGACAGAGGGAAACCACATCAAGTCGGTAAGAAAGTGACTGGAGTGGGGACCCCAAATCAAGACTGATCAGATTGCATATGTCTTTGGATTTTGTCGAGAACCTCGAGATGAACAGCGGGGGCACCGGACCATATATGGCAACAGTATTCCATGCATGGATAAATGGTAGACTTGTAGATGTGAAGGATGGACTGAGAAAAACCCTCTAGTGCGACACAGGGAACCAACTTTCCTTGTGGTAGATGCAGCAACTTATTCACTGTAGTTGTTTAACCTCAGGTCAGTGGAGTACGTGAGATCAAGACTGTGCATTGAGACCCTCTTGTCTCGTATAGGTGAACATCAACCATTCCTGATAACGTAAGGCGGTTTGCAGTAAGAATGACACGAAAATTTTAAAATTTGTTTGGTCTGTCGCCATATTCACGTGACCAGGCATCAACTGATTATGATATTCTTTCTTTCATTCTTTTATTTATTTATTTTTAAATCACTGCAAAATTACTATAATGAAAACCTGGTTCAAGTATTCTTTGAAAACCTTTTCTCATCAAAACCAACGGAATTCTACTGAAAGAGATGCCTGTTAAGTGGCAATAAGTAAATTGCAAATAATATTGAATAATATAGAATAGAAACGAAAAGTAATTCTAATTTGTTTTTTAAGAATAAAGTTGATAAACAAAACAAAAAAAAACTAAATTTGTTATGACGCAACTTAATTTATTTTTGATTACATGAAATTTTAATTTATCGCTTAAAGTTTATTTTTAATGGATATCCATATTTGAGAATATGCTCTGTTTTTATTTATTCCTTAAACAATATATTTATTTATTTTCATCTACCGGCTTGAATATTCGAGAAATCCATGATAAATACCTACGCTCTTCGGCAGGATTCGAACATGCGTCCCCTCGGGGAAACTGCCATTAGATTTGACGTACTTTAATATTTAACTACTTGTGATAATTCTACTTTTCGTTTACTATTCTCAGTCGTAGTTTTCTTTATATTTCCACGACGTTTTGACTGTCTTTTCTTCATTTTTCTTTAGAGGAAATGTATAGGAAAAATCTGAACAATATAAACGTGATAAGATTTTTTATCGATTATACTTATAAATTGTTATAATTATAGATCGGGGGAGAAAAAACAATAGAAGAAAACCTGAGAATAAAATGAGTTTACTTTATAGGTTACTAAATAAGACATATACTGTATATGTCGGCGTACAAGGCGATATTTTAACCTTAACCACACCCCCACAATCCAAATATGAGGGTGGTACTTAGCGAAAGTGATGATCTGGACAAGAAAAATGAAGATACTTGTCTGAATTTATACCTCTGGAATTAACTGCCACCGATATATCAGTTTGTTTGCTTTTTTGTTTTTCTTTCAGTGTTTTATTGTTGTTAACGGGCATACAGTAATTTTAATTGCGGTTTCTCTTCAATGTCATAATAGTTAAATAATTTATTTCTCCGTTTCAACGAGATAAACGAGATTCATGCACATTTACTTTCAAGGGAAAGGTACGTATTATGCATGTTATTGTATGAAAAGATCTGAATCTCATTTTCACTTTGAACGCTGCTGTATTAATGATGGCAGCCAAATTGTAGTCGTTTCAGCGATGCAGGCGTCATTTATTTTTCCACAACTCCCCCCCCCTCTCTCTCTCTCTCTGTCCGAATGTCTCTAGAGGGAGATATAAAGATGTGCCACTTGATTTCGGCATTTTTTATACGATCAAAGCACGGCTGTTTGCAAAGGACGCTTGGGTCTGTGAAGTGTCGATCAAATTTTGCCTTATTATTATTGAGAATAATTCCCTTAGCTTGGTCCCTGTCTTCATCACATCGGCAGCCGCTTCAAAGCCGGACAGGAATATTTCCCTTTGAAAAATTACAACCACACAAGCGAAATCTGAACTTAACGGCCAGAGAACTAGAGAATTCGTTGTTTTGTTTGTGATAGAATACAAAATAAAAAGAGGGTGACGATGCAACTGAAGTCGAAAGAGTTCAAAACCTGAAACATCGCCTTCTTTTAAGAAATTCTCCTCACCATTCTTTTTAATGAAGTTGAAATGTTTATCGCAAGTGTTATAGAAGAGGACCAGCAATTGCATAGTGAGAGGTACATTGCTGAATATCGCTCGATATATTAAAGTAGAAAATCTCTGACATTTTAAAAATCATATAACCAGTTACACTTATCAGAACGTGTAAAAACAGTTATGTGCACACAAGATGATTATTTGCTTAATTCCGGTTAAATACGACTTTCTAAATCTATCACAAGGGATGTACAGATGTGAAATCGTATGTATAGAAATAAGCAATTGTTTCGTATACCGTATATTCCTGGGTATAAGGCGCCCTTTAGATAAGATGAAGTCGGAAAATATAGCAAAATCTCATGAATTGATCTCATAACTCTAATATAAGACGATTGCTTATTGATTATATAAAGATGATGTTATTGAAAATGATTCACTTTCTATATCCTTAGAAATTCAAAATAATCGAAATAACAAAACTAATTCTATATCAGGTTTTCCTATACACGATCCCTAAAAGAGAAACCATTGTTTTGTTTACGTTTTGTCACGTGATCCCTTTCGAATAATGATACTTCCTCTTCTTTTCCTCCATCTAAACAGTTACAAACAGCTTGATGTGCTAATGACAATTTATTTATACTTCCTCGACAATCACAAAATACCTCTAATAACAGTGCGATACTGTACGATAATAGTAAATTCCAGTTTAACAAAAGATAAAGTTTGCTGTGAACGCAATCATAATTCGATGTTTACATTTTCTCAGCTGAACTTACATGGATACAAGTTGATTTCATTGATATGGAATTATTCTTCGAATAAGTAATTTATTATGAAGTTATGCCAGTAATATATCAGGTAGAAATGGTTTTATTAATTTATTATCAGTTTATTTGATAATGTGAATTTTTCATGTATGTTATTTGTTAATCTACCGATAAAGATCACTTAGAATTTAGCAATTCTTTTTTTAGAATTATAGTATTAGACGACCCCCAATTTTTAATGGTGATTTTTGGGATTTAAAGGTCGTCTTAAACGTGTAAATATACGGTACATATTTATCACAAATCCTATTTATAATGTAGGTTTCATATATATATATATATATATATATATATATATATATAAATCCTTTTACCAGAAAGGATATAAAAACAAATATGATGCTAATTGTAATATTAGCCGTCACAGTTGAAATTTATAAAAACTTTCTCGTAAAATATTTTTTTAGGAAAACAGGCTTCTCAAGTGTCGCCGTTGTTGTTGTTTTTTTTGGGTTTTTTTTCAGTTTTGGTGGGAGTTTCCTTCCTAACCTCTTGTTTAATATAGTGTGGAAAGTCAGTCTTGCTTATATTATTAATTTCTCTTCGATTTACATGTGATATACCTTTTAGTTGTTGCTGTTGTGGAAAGTTCTCAAGTGATGTGGTTTCAGTTATTTTGTACGGTTCTTTGTCGTTCTGTTGCGCCATTGTACAAGAAGGGTGATCTTCGCCTGTTTAAATATTATCAAAAATATGATCAAATTAATTTTCAATGACTTCAGTCTCGTTTAAAGAAATATATTTTCCGAGAAGACATTTCAAAGACTGTTTTCGACGTTTTCTTTCTTTCTCAATGTTCTGCCAATACTGAAATGTTATTTTGAACGAAACAGACGAAAATCTCTAGGTGCTAAACCTACTGTGTATAGAGGATTTACAAGAACTTGTCATCCAAATGATCTTATTTTTCTTGGGTTTGCTTTGCAGAATATGTCTGTGCAGTAAGTTAACTGGAGCAAAAATGGCTTTTAAATATTAACGCCTACAAAAAATGTTTTCATTTAATCACGACAGAAAACCTTTTCGGCCTGAAATCAGCATGGCCGATACTAAACTCCAGGAGAGCGACACTATACGCCTTGGACTCGTGGATCAACTATATTTAATCAACTGCTACATGTACTACCTGTTATCTCATCTTCAGTCACTTTCTCACCGATGTGACATGGCTTCCCTCTGTCTTTTCTACAGATATTTCCATGACAACTGCTCTGATGAGTTTTCCCCTCTGGTACCCGATTACATGAATTCAAGCGTGCTACACGATTGCCAACTAGGTTGCATCTAGCTAGTTTTGAACTAGCTAGATGCAACCGCCGCTTCTACTGTAGCAATTACTTTTCTCGCACTTCCCACCCGTGGAACTTTCTTCCAATTTCTTGCTTCCCTGACAACTAGAATCTTCAAAATTGTAAATGCAACGTCAGTCACCATCTTGTCTTCCTGGCCCCCCGTTCCTTTTTGTCCTTTCCGTCATCCTTTTTATTCTCACGCATCTAATTCGCTTTCATTTTCACCCCCTGTAACCCTCAGCGTTTCTGTGGCATTATTGCCTTGCTTAGGGGTGAAACGATTAAAACAAATCATATGCTGGACAATAATAGCTTTTTGTTTACCAGAAGGGGATACTTTCGAGGTAATGCTTTGTATATCCAAACAAATTGCTGACAACAAACGTCTAGAATGATGGCCCTTCTATGTTCCAGGAACTCAAAATGTGCAACACCTTTTATATTCCACCAAACACAAAGCAATAGTTTATGAGCGTTTCGATCATTTCATTTGTTATGCTTCATATAATAAAGTCTCTTGTCGTTAAATTACGTAATAACGTAAATAGATTATATAGTTTAGTTTTTAATTAGATTGGGTGAATTTTATAAAGTGTTTACTATTGCTGGGTTATTTAATATCGAAACTTGTTTTTAATTATTATTATTATTGCTGCGTCTATAAGTAAGCATTGGTTGGGTTTATAATTAATTCTATGAGCATTTCCGTTTTTGAGAACCAAGTGTAAAGACCAATATATCATGCTAACTAAACGATCCTTAAATAGGACATAATATATGGTCTGGCGCCCCTTTTGTTTGCCTCGGGGTTCTTGATAGGCTCCAGAGGCGGATATGCAATATGGTTGGCCCTGCCCTGGCGTCTCGTCTACAGTCACTTTCTCACAGATGCGCCGTCGCCTCCCTCTGTCTGTCCTACAAATACTTTCATGGAAATTGCTCCTAGGAGCTGCATTCGCTGGTTCCCAGACGTCATGAATTCCAGCGCCCTACGAGGCTGGCATCCCGCTCTCACCCCCTCACTGTCGAAACTCCTAAATGTAGCCGTCTCTTCTACTCTAATAGCTTCATGTCTCGCACCTCTAGCCTGTGGAACTCCCTTCCCTTTTCCTGTTTCCCTGCGAGCTATAATCTCCATCTATTCAAGTGTAATGTCAATCGACATCTCCAGTTGCCTTGATCTATCCACTACCCTCATCCTTTCTTCTTTCACTCCTATCTGATCTTGCTATTTCCTGTAACCCCTTGCATCCTAGTGGCTTCCCGCCTTGCTTGGGGTGAAACGCTTAAAAAAAAATACATGAAGTAATACTGGGTTAGATCCGACAATAATCAACTCAACAGAGAGTGAACTGACAATGACAGATCTCTACAACCGACTCCAAAATGTGAGCTCCAAGGACGTAAATTAAGGTACTGCGGAGTCTTGTTCATTTAAAGCCCTTAAAACTCAATGAAATACTGTACATTTCTACATTCAGCGGATACAAAAGGTTTGATCAAAAAACGTGTCCATACTTTTTTGATAAAAAATGCCTATAAAAGTTTGATCAAAAACTTGTCGATAAAAGTTTGATCAAAAAACTCAATACGTCCGTCGTTCTACTTGTAGCAAAGCCAGGCTGTATGCAAAAAGAATATAAGAAAAATTCTGGGACTCGGTTAGCCTTTTGTAGCTATATTCAAACTTTGCACCAAACGATTGTTACGCTTTTAGATCGTTATAAAATGCTCTGATGAAATAAGTTCTATAGTGAAAGCCGCATTCAACATTTTGTCGAAAAAAAGTTCACATCTAAACGTGCGTGATTTTACTTAAAATATATCGAGGAACTACCTAAGAAGTGACAACAAGTCATTGCAAATAATGGTGACTATATAATTGAATACAACATGATTGTATTTTATGTTTGACAAATAAAATTGATAAACGAAAACGGTAACTCTTTATGACTCCGTTTATTGGTTTTACTTGTATGTACACGTTACGTTCGTTCATGCGATTGGAATTTGCGATTAAAAGTCAGCCATATTGGTTAGCATTAATAAAAGAGGGAAGATGGCACTTAATATTTTTACGAATAAAGTTGATAAAAAGAACAGAAGTGAGTTATGGCTCATACCAGTAGAAGCATAACTTTTATATAACGTTTTAAAGTTTTGAAAGACAAGCTTTTATTAATTCAGAAAAAGTTTGAACATAAATTTTCAATTAAAAAATATCAATGACTATTTGAGGTTCTCCTAATCCATTAACCGTCCCTTCAGAATCTGAAAGATGTCAATAACAATGCAAATGCCATGAATGTAACATATCGTTACGGAACCGGCGAGACAAGTTCAAAGTTAAGCGTAGCCTCTTGCGTTCACTTTCGCACGAATTTTCTTGGAAAAGGCATGAAATCGTTTGATCTCCTTTCCATCAATAAGTTAAATCTGTAACGAACGTTTTTCCCTGGTGCTGCGAATACATGAATTTAAGCATGCCACTAGATTGGCTTCTAAGTCCAATCCTTCCGTTTACTTGATTCCCTGATAATTACAATCTTCAAAAGTGTAAATGCAACGCCAATCGCCATTTTCTGTTTTCTTGTACCCCATACAGTTTTGTCCATTACTCAACCTTTCCTGTTCTTAGTCTTCCCTTTCACTTACACTTCCTGTAACCATCTTCGTACTAGTGATATTACCACCTTACTTGGGATGAAATGATTACAAAGAATAGAATGGGCTCTCTAGCCTTGGATGGGAGAGAAATCAGTCTACGAAGTAAGACTCTGAATTTCAAACCGTTGAGAAGACAATGGAAAACCACTATACTTCATCCTCAAGACTCTTTGGTAATTCACAGATAAAGGAAAGTAAGCTGTAGAAATCAATGTTTAGATATGTCCTGTAGGAACCCGGCCCGAAAAAAAAAATGATAATCATATGTAAGAAGATTTCTATTAAACATTGAAGATTATCCCTATTGAATATTTTCTGTTAATTCACTCAAAATGGTGTAAAGTTACTTATCGCAAATATTACTTCACTCAAAGAAATTATAAATTTTACATTTGTTTTTTTAAGTTTTTTTTTAGTTTTTTTTTTTTTTTTTTTTTTTTTTTTTTTATTAAATTTTTGGCACTCTTTTGAGATTATAACTTTTAAATCAAAATTTGTTTAGCTGACCTCTAACCCTCATAAAGAAAAATTACCAAAAACCAGGAAGTCATTCACATTTCGTAAATGCGGATTATATTCGAGCTACTTAGAGAGTATGTTTTACAATTTTAAAAAAAATATTTTGGGGTTGTTTATCGAGGTGTGAGTGACATAGACCCCACACTTAGAAATAGCACACTCGAGGCGCCCACATTTGGGGCGAAAACACAGGTCAAACCAACCAGAGTGCAATGGAAGGATTTCGCTCTGAGAGTATTTAGTGTGAATTTTAGTAAATATAAATTTTGGGTGGGGGGGCGGTGAATTAACAGAAAATATCCCACCTATTTATGTTCATAGCAACCCTTAAAGAAATAAGTATGAACAAACTTTCATTTTGTTCAGTTACATGAGGATATAAAGAAAAGCAATTCAATTAAATACAGTTACAAAATCAGTTATTGATGGGTGCATTATTTTCTTTAAAATGACTATAGCTCAATGCAAATGGAATTATCAACAAGAGGCAAAGACCTGAGCAAACAATCCTTGATTGAAAAGGTGTTTATACAACTTCAGGAAAATTGTCTAGTTCACGCATCAAGTTGCTGATTAATTCGGACCTATGTAGTATCTGTCTGAGCAATTTGATTTCGAATACAATTTTCTATAATAACATTTATACTAACAACTTTAATATCCGAATTGTTCTGTGAAATTGGCAGTTAATTGTCTATATTT
>CAHIKZ030005434.1:940000-965000 GCA_903632075.3 Acanthosepion pharaonis | reverse complement strand
TAAAAAAAGGCTTCGAGTGAGTGAAAACTGCAGGTCTTAGAAAGGACAATCCTTTTTCAAATCTTGTAGACCCGTGACCTTGAACAGCAACAACTAAAATGGATAATAGATGTGTTTTGTGACAGGTTAAATAAATAAGAGAAAATGTCATAATCAGTTTTCAGAAAAATCGGTTTCTCCATTCCAGTTATTGTTGTTTCTTTTACCTGTATTGATGGGAGTTTCCTTTCTAACCTTTTGCTTGAAGCAGTGTGGAATATCAACATCTTGATTATGTCGTTGCTCTCACTTAGCGTTATATGTGCTGTCCATTTTAGTCGTTATTGTTATTGTTGAAAGCCCTAAAACGATGCGGTCTCTGTTATTTGGTACAGTTCTTTGTGATTCTGTAAGGTATGTCCATGAGGTTCGAAAAAAGATGTTCCTTGTGACAACCTACAGTTTTCATTTGCTCGAAGCGTGGATACTTTATTGGGGTGTAGTTGTTAAAGAGTTGGTCTCATTAATATTCATTACTAGCTTAGAAGCAAAAGACTATAGGCTAGCTCCTGCGGAGGGCTTTTGGGCCTTTGGCCTTTTAACTTCAGCGTCCTATGTATGTAAAATCTATAAGAATTTAGAAATAATAAAATTATTTTATCTTTATTCAACACCTCAATTCGGCATAATCTTTCTTCGTAATTGCAAAGTTTGTTTATATTTATTTTGCACCCAATTTTTATTTTCTTTTAAAATCCCCATTCTTTATGACCCTTTCACATAAAGTCACACTTAAAAGACATTAGGGAAACCGGATTATGTAATATTTCGAATAAGCCACAGTACGCGTCCTCGAAAAAAAAAATAAAACATCTGATCTGCATTCCTTGTCCTGCTTAAGTTTAATTATGGTGTAATTAGATGATATCAATTGCAAAATGTAACGAAAAGTGAAATTAGAATTAAACCTTTTAATAAAGAATTGTTTTTAAACCTTTCACTCTGTTCGATATTCAAATTTAACTCTAAATTAGTTATTTAATTTTTAATCTCGTGTAACTACAGTAGTTGTTGCTTGTTACTTAAGGTTGTTTATGATTAGCAGAGATTAAAAAACGTACAGACGGACGGACGGACGGACACACGTACACTGCGCTTTATTTATACAGAGACGAGAAGATTATAGTGTTTAGATTCCATATTTATGGGCTTGTGTTTTGCTAAGCAAGGCTCATATAATATAAGGAATCAGAAATAGCAACGTTTGGGTAACAATAACATAATTTTTCTACAAAATAAATATAACAGAATAATAATTTAAAAAAAAAAAAGCAGCAAGAATAATAATATTATAAATTTATTATTTAAAAAGTTCCAGCAGTTTGAGAAAAACGAAGTAAGGTTTTGAAAAAATCCTAGCATGGAGACTGCGGGCAACAAAATCAAAGCTAATGAAAAGATAGTCTCAAGAGGGACGAATGGAAATGAATTAAGAGTTTTGCTAAAAGAGAAAGGAGTTTAGCCGTAGTCGATTTAGTGAAGGACGCTGATGAAGAGAGAAGAACGCTAAAATTAGAAATCTCTGCTGCTCTGAGAAGTAAGGGAAAACGTGGAGAGTAAATAAAACCATAGAAGTTTAGATAATAAATGAAAGATACTTAAATAGTGAAAAGGTTGAATGAAAATATGTTAGAAGGAAAGGTAATGAAGTTAATATTGTACAAATTAATAGAAAGAATTAAAGGATGTGTGGTTTGGATTGGAAGAAGTCGTCAGTGTTTGGAAGAGACATGTTACGAAAGATTGTAAAAAGTGGATTAAAATGTGGTTGGTTAAAGTGTAAGATTTGAAAAGCTTATGAAAAAATAAAGTGGGAACATTCTGCAAAAGGAGCGATGGAAGAAAAAGAAAGCAAGTGTCATTTTAATAGAAGGAAGAATGGAAGGAGATAGTCGGATAGAAAGAACTATTGAAAACCCGAAGAACAAATGTTGCAAGAAAGAGTGACAATTTTAAAAGAAGGGGAAAAAGAATGGAAAGACATAATTTCTTGAAAAAAAGAATGATAATTGTAATAATGGAAAGAAAGATTCTAAAAATTGAATTTTTGATAAAGAATGGAAGTATGTATACGATAAGAAAGAAAAATGAAATTTAGGAAAAAAAGATAGAATGATAGAATGAAACTTAACGGAAATGAAAGAATGACAGAATGAAATTTAAGAAAATGAAAAAGAATGAAAATTAGGCAGAAAAAAATCAAAATAAGAATGAAAATTAAGAAAGAATGAAAATTAGGAAAAAGGGACTGAATAATAGGAAAGAATGGAAGAGAATGAAAATTAGTAAAAACTGAGGGAATGAAAAGAGAAAGAGAATAGGAAGATTAAAATGGAAGTATAACAATTGTGAGAACGGAAAAGGGAAGAAAAACAAGGAAAAGAATAAAAAGAAAACCAGAAGAAAAGTTTGAAAGGATGAATAATATAGATAAAAAATGACAACAAAAAAAGTCAAAGAGAGCAGAGTATTCGGAGAGCCAAAGAAAATAGGAAAAAAAATTTAAACAGAAGATACAGTAAAAAAAAAAGACATTGAAGGTGACAATAAGAGGAACTTTAGTAAAAGAAACTGAATCGAAAAAAAACTTAAGCAGGTACAAATTTCACAAAAATACATCCTGTTCGATTGAAGTAAAATGTCTCCGTTAATTTTTTTTCTATTTTGTATATTTTTTCTTCAGTTTCCTCTATTTTCTCTCTTTGTCTTGTTTTACGAACTACTTAGCACTTCTTTTGCACGTCATTTTTACAAAAGGTATGATACTTTTACTCAGTTTTATGGCGTGCCGCCTTCTCTGTTTTGTTTAATGCTAACCAATATGGCTTCCTACTCCATTCAGCTTCCAGCCACACGAACTAGAGTAAGGCTTACATACGAATAAAAACTAAAAGTATATATTGAGTTAATAAAAATAATTTTCATTTTTGTTTATCGACTTTGTTCTTAAAAAAAAAAAATTACAATCAAATTTTATTCAATTATACATTCACTCATTTTTGCGCTGACTTGTTGCCACTTATCAGGCAGATCTTCGATATAATCTAAGTAGAATTCCGCAGGTTTTGATGTGAAAAGTTTTCGACGAAATGTTGAATCTGCTTTTCATAAGAACAATTTTTTCCCTTATCAAAGTGATTTGCATTGAATGAAAAAAAGTAATAATCGTTTGGTACAAGATCAAGTGAATATGGCGGGAAATAGACAAACTTGATTTGAAACTTTCCTTGTGTTATGCTTGCTTAGTGTAAACGGACTTTAAATATTCGAAGGTCAAAGCTGACAGAGAAGCAATAAACTGGAAGAGAGTTCAGCAAGAACGTAGAACTTACGGGTACGTCTAACCATTTCCACTTTAAAATGATATCTTGTCGCATTAAATTTCTAGTTTAGGCACCAAAGAGGAAATCTCATCAGAACAATTACCATGGAAATATTTATGAAAATGGCAGAGAGAAGCCATGTTACATCAGTGGGAAAATGGTTGGAGTAGAAAGGACAGAAGAGAAGCGATAATATTATATTTGTATTTTTTCAAGAATCTTTAAATGCATAAGAGAAGCACCAAACCAGATTTGACAGCAATCTTCAATGCATGGACTAATGGTGTTACCTTATAAATATGTAAGATTTATTCTGGCGAGAAAAAAATGTCTAACACGACAGGGTGAACCAACTGTCCTCGCAGCAGACCGAGCAATTGATTTGAAGAATCTTACAGTCTCTAAGTGACCAATGATAACCACCCGAAAATTTGCCTAAACATGCAAATATATGAAAAAACAATATTAGCTGTGAATTCTAATGACTGAAAATAGTGATAAAGTCATCCATTCCATAAGAAAAAATCATCGGTGATGATGACGATGATAGTTCGGGAGAAATAAGACATTTGGAGAATTATGAAAAAATGGAAACTAGTCAACTCATGAATTATGGCATTGTTTCTATGCGTGGTGATAATAATGATGAAGCTAATTGCCTGAAGAAAGAAAGAAAGAAAAAGACATCCTGTTATGACGATGGAGACGGCGACAAATCCAACTGCTATTGCGAAGAGAATTAACAAAAGAAATATTGATAATAGTAGTAGTAGTAATAATAAAAAGCAATGCTGATGAAGATAATGATGACAAAGTCAGTGATTGATTTGATTAGCCAAGCATAAATCTTCGTCAATGTTAAAATTAATAACAGAGCAGTGGCCCAAACAATCACTTTAGTTTCTTCAATAATATTTGACAATGGCATTTACGTTTGGTTAATGCCGCAGTGATTCTGATATTTAGACAAGGCTTTTCATTTTTCTCGCACAGATGCAAAGAATTTTATTTTAGCCCAAGTCTTTTCTTTATCTAAGAAAAGCTTTCGAGGAGAAGAGAATGAATTAGTTCTTGAATTAATGCCGTTAGTCTGGAAAGAAGCTGAAAGATGCAAATTTTTTTTTTTTTTTCAATTTTTCTCATCGTCTGCATAATGGAAGAAGGCATTTGGAAATATGATTGTTAGAGATGTACATTCAAGCGGAAAATCTAATTCATTCATTATTCACGAAACCTAGAACGGCACATGGCCAAATGGAAGGAAATTGAAAGATTGTATCACGCCAAAGTTGACAAAACTTCCTCGTCTTAAAAACCAAAATCATGACCCCCTTTGTTTTTTTGTTTTTTTGTTTTTGTTTTTTTGCTTTTTTTTTTTTTTTTTACAAGAATTCAAACATCGACCAGTACTACATTACTCATGATGAAAATGTGCTCGTCCTTACCTCATTAATGCTTAGCATAAAATCGAGTAGTAATTATAAAAATTAAAATAAACATCTGATATTAACACCATCAAAAGTCCTGTAATCCAACTGAATTCTAGGTGCACTACATGTATTGCAGCTGTAGTAATAGTGGGTTTATCTAGGACAAGATAGCCTGAAGTAGTCCATTTCTCTTTAGGCTTGTTGATCTCCTAGCCCTACCAAGGCTAAAGAGCACATCGTGTTTTATCTTTTAATCCATATCTGAAGGAAGTGGGTGCATCCATTTTGCAAGTGCATTACTGAGAAATGAATGTAACAGAAACTAGTAATATAGATTTCTGCGATATTTAAATTATTACTCACAAGCATTCCTTTTTATACAATGGCCATTAATAGGTTAAAATAAACTTGTTTAATAATAAATATTTTTTTTGTGTTACAAAGGCTTCATTATTCTGACACAATCTGTAATTTTATTCTAAACATTTATTTAGTATTTATAAAATAAGAAACGTCTCTGTTGTTTTTTTCTTAACCTTAATGACGAAAGGATATCATTTGCATTTTGTTGATAAATCGAAACGGGCATGCACAAATGTGACATACACACACCTCTCTCTCTATCTATCTATATATATATATATATATATATATATATATATATATATGTGTGTGTGTATAAACTTTATTTTAGTAGATAGACCTAATTGAGTAGGCGTTCTCTTTATTTATTAAACAGTATATCTTATCTGAATGTTGGAGAAATCCTATTAAAGAAAAAAAAAACTGCTCCCTCCGGCACGATATATATATATATATATATATATATATATATATATTGCCAGAAAGAAATGTTAACAATAATAACACTTCCAGACCAAAAAAAAACCTTCTGAATGAGAGAAGAGAAATAATGACATGATGCATACACACTAAACAGTTTCTTTTGAGTTCATATGAACCAGGATGAGAGTATATACTTTTCATACAATCACCCACTTCCGATATAATTTCAATACCCTTTGCTTTTCTCTTCCCGTTCAATTACGGTTCACGTTGTGCGCTTATTTATTTTTAAATAATAAAGCGATTGGGAATTATTTAGCCCGAATCGCCTGAACATTCCGAAAGGTTGAAACTAACGTAGTGTGATCGGCTGATCTCCTAATTATTTTAAATTTAAAAGCTCTGCATATTAAAATGTTATTTTCTTTATACTTGTATTGAGCAATTTTTAATACTACTGTTTCCTGGTCTAATTCAACTCTGACTAATAACTTTTTTTCTAATATATATATATATATATATATATATATATATATATATATATATATAAATATATATATATATAAAAAACTTAAACACTAATATTCCATGGTCATAATTTATTCCATTGGAATCGTAAATACGATCCAAATCATCAGACCTACAAATTCAAAATGAAAACAGAAAAAACAACTCCGGAAATCAAAACAGAATTTAGAGAAAGTGTAAGTATGAGGAGGAGGGAGATGAAACCTTAACAGAGAGAATTTTAGGAGATGTGGTGGGGGGGGATTTAAAAAGAGGAGAGAAAGAAAGTCGACGGATGTCTAATGCATAAAGATACATTTGTGACATGGTGACATATACACACCATAGACAATTAGAATTTAGGATAGGAGGTAGGGAAAAAAAAGAGAAGAGGTGGGGGAGAGAGATGGGACGAAGGAAAATAAAATTGTGTTTACTTAAAGGGCCGCTTTGTAATTGAGAAAATTTGACAAATTAATATCGACTACAGGTTAGAAATCAAATATAAATATATGAAGATGAATATAACGATTGTCTAATTTAGCAAGGACCAAATATTTCTATGTTCAAAAACACATACTAATACACACAAAAACATATACAAGTAGGTACATACACTCACATATAGATATGTGTCTGTGTGTCTGTGTACTGCGCTTTAGTTTATAAAGTCAACTACGTGATGATTCAAAACCTTGATTTTTGCTTAACTTCAACCCTGACCGCTGGCGCCGGTGATAAATATGCTATTACCACACAGAGCATTTGTCCTTGAAAAGCTTATCTCTGTACGGTACAAAGCTAAAATACAGGTTTATGTGCAAGAAGAACGTATTGTGGCCACCCACAACCTGAAGAAGTTCTCTCGTTCGTATAAATCACTCTTAAAAATCCTGACTTTTACCAAAACTTGTGTTCTGGCCGCTGGCGTTGATGAAAACGCGTAGCTGTTTGAGTTATGAGACAAGTCACAAGAGATGCATTATTTTGATTTAGATGTGTACGATGAGAATACATGTCATTGTTTCACGCTTTGGGTTATCGTTCAGTCGTCAATCAGGGCACACCCACCGTTTATGAAATCGGCATTGTTCATGTGAAAGGACCATTAACTAATCTCGTAATCAAAATGGCGTAAAGATCAACGTCATGAAATGATAGTTTTGTGCTTTGTTTCCAATTTTGGGCTAATATATCAGCTTTTAGGACATTAAAAGCATTTATTTGTACGCAAAGACTGGTTGTACTAATTAGTTGTTATTTCTGCTTTTGTGCATTCTCTAGTCTTAAACCAATACATGTTCTCTCCTTAGCAATGGGAGAGATGGAAGGTAACGTTTTATTCTTTTGTTCGTGATTTGGGATATTATTTTTGTCATTGGACCCTTTTGTTTTCTGAATGACGTAAAAGAATTTAATCTGAAGAAAAACAAGGGCGAGAGTAAACAAAAAAAATTATAAAAGGGATCTTGAAAGAAAAAACTGAACAGAGGAAAAGAAAAATGTGAACGGTAATAAATGTAGCTATAGAGGTTTGTATTTGAAACCACGTAAAGTTCCGCAGCTTCGAAGGCGGAATTTCCGTCCTGGGTATGACGTTAAACTATGTCCAACAGAAAGCCCTCTGATCAGAAGGTTTTGAGGAGCGTGGAACCACCTCTTATTTGCTAGTGTTCTCAGGTTCACCCTGAGCCTAGGTGGGATCCAGCTATGGGCAAATGGTTAACCCCCAAACTGGGCTCAAGACACTATGAAAGTGTAAAAATAGGTTTTAATACCCGAAATACTTTGTAAAAAAAAAATATTACCATCAATACATTTTTGAAAAAAATATTACCAGCGATACATATTTGAAGGAAAATTATTACCAAAAATAGGTTTTTGAAGAAAACAAATATTACCAGAAATAGATTTTTGAAAAAATATTACTAACAATAAAAATTTTGTCGGTAGTAAATAACCCATTGAGGTTGATATACCGTAAAATAAACCAAACCAAAGACGAAATTTCAAGTTAGGCAAGCAAGCTATTTCAAACTTGGAAGTCTGATAAAGCACAATCTTCGAGCGTAACAATTTCTCCCTATGTTGTATTTTTCTCTTATAGGCCAAGTCAATTCAGGATGTTGGTGATTATGACTCTCCACGATTTCCTGGTATTTCTAATGCAGTAATTTCTTTTTTACCTTCTATCACCTCTTATTCGTTTCTTGCCCTACATTCATCGCTAAATAGATTAGTTGCCGTTTCACCTCACTTATATTGCCTTTAATATGTTATACAAGTGAGTCTTAAATTCTCCAAGCCCTCTTCCTCTAATGAATCTGGGAAAAATCAACTGTCTCTTTCTGATTGGTTTTGTTCATATTTTCCTTAAGACTTCCTCGTTATTCACATGTTTTGACCAGGGTATTCATAGCATTCGTCGGTAGGCAAACGTCTTTGTTGCTTCAGGTCTTTTCATCTGTGAAGAGATTGTCTAATTATTACAGAGCTGTTGGACACACTTTTTTAACGATATTTTTCTTTAATTTCTGGAAGACGTCATTCACCATACGGATTTCTATCATATTTTCCGTCGTCTACTTACTACACTAGGCAAATAGTTGAATTTCTGAGCCTGGGTATTTCGACATCATCAGTATGTTTATTTTTTACACCTAAGGGTAAACATTCTTTGCTGTATTAAATTAGTAAAACGTAATGAGCGTTTCGTCCTGAAATATGGCCAGTAAGTTAATATCGCAGTCTGTTCTTACTGATATGAGTTTGGTTCTCTTCCTGTTTGTAGCCTTGTGTCAAACTTGGTAAAAAAAAAATTTTAAATTTAAAAAAAATTTGACCGAAAAATTGAGGTAAAGAGAACGTGTGTGACGCGAAAAGAAATCTGAAGATAACTGATGACGCTAATATGTAAAAGAAATGATGAAAAACCTAACAAAAACATCAGAAAATAGAGAACAGAAATATTTAAACTAAATGATTACTGATATGCAGAGAACTATATGACCGACAGATCTCAAAGAAGTATTTCTTTGTGTAAAGTTCCTAAGAGTAAAGCGTGTAGTGAAGATGAGGGTAAATCTAAGAGACTGATGTTTATTCGACTCAAGTTTTGTTTGCAGAGGCAGAGGTACTGTTTGTATTGTATTAGTTTTAAGCAGATAAAGTTCTGTGAAGTACGTAAATTTAGCCAACCATAATAAGATTACTAAGAGTGTATATGAGTTATTTCGTAACAACATTTGAGGCTTCACCTTCTACAATTTCTGAGTAATTTACAAGTAATTCTGTTAGGAAAGAAAAAAAGGAAAAAACGACTTATGAATAACAGAAAGAGAAAGGCAGACAGAATTAAGATTTACACACACACACATCTATATATATATATATATATATATATATATATACACACACACGAATGTGTTGTGGAATGGTTATCGTTACAAAAAACTGGAATTGGTGTCGGCGTGCCGCGAATAAATCCTGACCGAGTTTGTTTGGATTCATTTAGGACAGTTATATCGGAATAATGTGTCGCTGCCGACACGTGAGTTTGAACATAGATCGCCAGAGAGTAAACACAGGCGATCTCATTATTGAATTAAGTAGACCACGTGACCATAGTAGGAAATAGCTGACGACTAACGATCGTTATTGCTAGTCTATCCTCTATTACTATTCGGATTGCTATTTCTCCTTTGTTCTCTATTACTATACGGACCACAATTTCTAGTCTATCCTATATTACTATACGGACCGCTATTCTCTACTCTATTCCCTATACTATTTCTCTATTCGTATCACTATACGGATTGCTATTCGAGCGAATACTATTAGTGCGAGTGCTATTCAAAGGCGTCTGACACCAGTATTGTTCAATAGTTGTATCTACGATTACAAAATATCTACTACAACGAGCATTAAAAAGTGTCAAACGAGTGTTCGTTGACATCACAAAAAGGAACAAATATGAATCCATTTAGGGGTTCAAAAACAGAGGAGAATTGTATCTCTTGCCTTGGGTGGCAGCTAGTTTAGGAGAAGGACAACGCTGGATTCAATCTACCATGTGGTTATCTTTGGAGAAAAGATTCTGAGTAAAACCAAGACAAATGATGATCGATCCTTGCCTGTTACGTCTCTTAGGACTCAAGCTTGCTCCAGACCTCGAATGTAACTGGTATATAAGATCCAGCACTAAAGATACTGGTTCTTTGAACCTCTCCAAAAATACCTGACTCTGTCGTTACAAGAACCAAATCAAACCAAAAATGGAATATTGCTGCCCCATCTTGACTGGAGCTGAACGATCCTCAATTTCTAACCATAACAGAGTTCAAATGAGTTCGTCTCGTGAGTGATGACTGTTTCCACTCTACAAACTCTTTCCCATAAATGAAATCTTACTAGCTTCTTGCTACTTCTCTATTTTCATGGCAGACATTCCGGCGAACTACATTCTTTAGTTCAACCTTGACTGCTAGAAACCGCCAAGCCACATACACTGAGTTGAGTCATCTTCATTCCCTTCATATTCTATTGGTGAGGAGGAAGTTCCACTCGGGCAGCTTCCCACAAAAACTGTTGCATTCTGGAACAGATACCAGAGATTATGTTTCCACAATTACAACAACCTTGCCCTCATGAAGGCTGGGACTAACCAATATCTATCGTACATATCCTCACGATATGCATCTCTTTCTCCCTCCCTGTACGTCCTTACTATAATCTCATTTAGTAACCCTCTACCTTGAGTGGACTTTGGGCCTTGCATTTAGGGAACATTAATTATTTTAAAAATCACTTTATTCCTATACAACAAACACTCAAAGACCATCACTTCATTTATCATTGAGAGCGCCATTTTCGATTGGTTGATCAAGGTAAAGTCCACAAGTCTATTTTTTCTTCTCAAAAATGAGGCGTTTTGCTTATGAAATTAAATTGTCTAGTCGTCAGTAATTGATTATCGCCTGAGGAGATGCATTTATATTCTTCAAAACACAACTGTAATTGTGTAGCAATTTTAACATGTTTTGATTTAAAATATATATATATATATATCTTCCATGTCCTTACAGAGTTGAGTGTTGGTGGAAGGATACTCAGTGTTTTTATCTCTTTTTATCAGGGGAAGATGGCCTCGGTTAGATCCACTGGAGAGGTGCCCCTAATATCTCTAGTGGAACAAAACGAGGTTGTATTCTTACACCTCTCTTATTTGCACTGTATTTTTCTGTGATGCTAGGAACAGAATTTGAGAATGTTAAAGAAGGTGTGTGCTTTGAGTTTAGGAGAAGGGATAGGTTGTCCAATAAACAATACTTCAAAGCAAGAACAAGGACTATTAGCTAAACTCTTCATTACCTGCTCTTTGCAGACGATTGTGCACTTGTAATCCATACCCTTATGGATATGCAATGGATCATTAATAAATTCTCTCGTACATCTAAAGCTTTCAATTTGAACATCAGCTTAAATAAAGGAACTTGTCTGTCAGCCTATCTGTAACCATCCCCTAACTGTTGCTCTCACCATTTATAGAAAAGCCTTGATGAGCATTTCCACTGTTACTTATCTTGGGTACATTGTGTCCAAAGACATTGTGTGCAGGATTGGAAGGTCAGGTTCTGCCTTCAGTAATCTTTACCACAGGCTTTGGAATACACATGATTCTTAATGAAAGGTTAAAATTGATATTTACAAGTCTGTAGTACTGACATCACTACTTTATGGTACAGAATCTTGGACTCTGTAACCAATACACAACAATCACCTTTATGCTTTCCACTTACATTTGTTACACACCTTCTGTGACATAAAACTGCATGATCTCATTAGAAATAGTGAAGTTCTGACTAAATGCAACATGACAATTATTGAAGCCATTTTCATGGAAATCAAACTCTGGTGGATAGGACATCATTCCCATATGAGCAAAAGCAGTTCTCCAAAACAATTCTTTGATCAGCTTCTAACAATGTATCTTTAAACTTTCACTGGAAACCAGATCAATGGTTTAATATTCTTGATAAAATCCAAAGAAGAATTGGCAATATTATTGGTCCTGACCTGGCACCATGGCTTCAGTCACATTCTCAAAACTATAACGTAGCTTCCCTGTGCCTTTTCTATAAATACTTTAATGGTAATTGTTTGTATGATTTATTCACTATGGTACCTAGACTTTATGAATTTAAGCACAGTAATAGATTGCCAAAATCTCTCACCAATTTAGAGTTGAACTGTCTAAATGTAACTGTAAATTCTCTGCTAATAGTTTTTTTCTTCACACTTCTCACTTGTGGAACTCTCTTTCAGTTCCATGCTTTCCAGCCAACTTTGATCTTCAGACATTTAAATACAATGTCAATCATTATCTATCTTCTTGATTTCTATTGTTTTCACTCCTTAAGAATTTTTTTTTTCTTATTCTTTTACACTCAGTAATCCTTTATATCTTAGAAGCTTTACTACCTTTCTTTGAATGCTTGATTTTGTTTAGCAGCACATTAACCTCCATGGGTTATTTAATGCCATAATCTAAATATTTTGAAAACAATTTTATATCTTCAACTACAGATAAAATGTAATGTTGGTCATATTGCTATAAAATGTATTATTGGTAATTCTGCTGTAAAATGTATTACTGGGCATTTTGTTTTAAAAATGTATTATTGTTAATTTACTATAAATATGTAATTTTAATAATTTTTTAATAACTTCACCATAAAAATGTATTTTTATACATTCATGGTCATTGGTTTTTATTTGAGGGTTCACTATTTACCCATAGCTGGGACCCCATTAACAGGTGCTTCCACTCTGGGGTCAGGGTGGACCTGAAAACAATAACAATTTAGAGATGGTTCCACAATCCTCAAAACCTCCAATCACCTGATCTGAGGCCTTGCTGCCAGATATCGACATACCCAGCACCCACTCTGCTTGGGTTGATTTGATTATAAAAAGTGTGTGTGTGTATATCTCTGAGAGAAATAGGAAAATTAACCTGAAAATTCTGTAAGAAAAAACTTTCATTGGTCTTTAACCAAGTTTAAATAAATTAAAATAATTGCTAAAATATATACAGTATGTATATATTATGTATTATAAAGTAAAAGTTATTGTGTAGAGGATGAAATACAAAATTTGTTTGTTCTTCAAAATAAGACATATTTTAGTTGCCTGTCTTTAGAATACATTGATTTGAAATTACTTCTATTACTCAGGAAAACTTCAAAAAGGATAATTAAATATCTTTTTCCAAATAATGCAAAAAATATAGAAATTAGAAATATCTCAGACATACCCAATATCTTTTGCACAAGATTTATATGAAAACAGTGAGACAATTCTGTAGACGGTTTCTATTTATCATAAATAAAACAGGTTTAAAATACAGCCAAGGAAACAGCAAATTGAATCTGGAGTAATAGCAAGGAGAATAATAGATGTGGTAATAGGTTAAGTATGCAGTCTTTGAATTTGGAGAATGAATAAGTGAAACTTTAAACAAACACTATACTATCAACTTATATCCCTGCTTATGAAAACACCAAAGTAATAATAAAAGACAAAACACAGCTAATTAAATTTATCTCTAAAAGACAGAATCAATTTGCATAATTTTATCCTTTGTTTTCTTCATCTTTGAATCAGCTTAAAAATTAGTGACTAAACAAATCTAGTTTACAATATCTAAATGACAATTGTTATCACCTTTTATAGAGACAAAGATAGGAATATGTCAAATGATGACTTAAATGTAGCAGATAAGCTTGCAAGATCTATGAAAATAGATATGACTGAATAAGAAAAAACTGTATAAATGACTATTAACATGAAGATAAGTAATATTTTTATGTACATATCTGTAATAGAAATATGCACACAAAGTATAAATTATTATGGAACTGAGGAAAAAAAAAGTAAGCTTCAATTTAAACAAATTGCTGAGACCATTTCAGCAAAGGACATCCTCATGATCTATTTGTCATTAAAAGGGTCTTTCATTAGTTAGTGTCTGTTGCCATTCTAGGAGACAACAAAGAAATTAAACCTGGAAAAATATCTGAAATATGCAGAACATAAAAGTGATTACTGCACCCATAACTGGCAAAAAAGTTTCATTCAAAAGCATTATTGCAACTGGCAAGAACTCTTTGGGTAGTTCCAGAAATTTATGGAGGCTTCCTGTTCACTTGATTTCCACTGATGACCACAAAATACAAATAATATAAAATTCTATAATAAAAGCCTAAATTTTATTAATTGTATTTCTTCTAATAAATTCATAGTATTTTCTGTCTTATTGAATCTGTATCAA
Source organism: Acanthosepion pharaonis (assembly GCA_903632075.3). Classification (NCBI taxonomy): domain Eukaryota; kingdom Metazoa; phylum Mollusca; class Cephalopoda; order Sepiida; family Sepiidae; genus Acanthosepion; species Acanthosepion pharaonis. Next base: position 950,583 of record CAHIKZ030005434.1, on the reverse strand, counting down.
GATATATGTATAGAGAAAAAGTTTGTGAGATTTTTATTCTTTCAGACATTATAATAGTATTTGGTAGATGCTCTATTTTTATTTTTATGTGGGTCTGTGCAGGCACTTGAGAAAATCTCAAAGTAAATATGGTGATAAATATGGCAACAAAGATGAGGACAATAGTCCGAATACTGTAAATAATGTACATAATACCTCATCTCAGAAATATAGAGAGATACTGAAAGGCTGAAACATTGCAATAAATATGGTGGCAAAGATGAGGACAACAGTCTGAATACTGTAAATAATGTACATAATACCTCATCTCAGAAATATAGACAGCAACCTATCTTATCTTACTTGGAGAGAAGACCATGATTGTCAATTAGCCCTCACTGCACTGAGAAATATATGATAAAGGAAATGGTATCCCCAGCTAGGAGACCACTTGGGGAATACCATGTACTGTAATCTTAAATTATATAGATGGAACTACCTGCAAAGGCAGTCCATCTAAGAGAATGAATACTTTGACTTTCTGCCACTGCAGCCTTGCAGTGAAAAATGTGATGTGGGTTTAGTTTCTTTGCCATATTAAAGGTAGTCTATCTAGGAGGAAAAATAAAAACAATATTTTGAGGGTATAAAATTCTAGGTTGGTATCTGACATGAGCAAACCCACCTTAGGGCAGAGAAAAGCCTTCTTTAACCATGTTTGCATATAACTCTTTCGCACTTCAGTGTCAAGATAAGAGCCAAACTTCCAAATTACTCTAAGCCATTATAAAAGTGTTGAATGATACAATTAGCATGAAAATGTTAAACAAGATTTACTGTCCAGAGGGTGCTTTCATCAGACACTCACCATGCAAACAGCAATCCTTTAAATGCTGCATTACAGTTGACCAGAGATACTTTTGTTTTTAATTGGAATCACTCCAAGCAAGGCAGTAATGCCACTAAAGTACAAAGGGTTACAGGGTGTGGAAGAATTAGGAACAGAAACAATAAGCAGAAAGAGAAGAGAGTAATCAGGTAGACAGTGACACTACATTTAAATTTTTGCAGATTAAAGTTGGCTGGAAAGAATGGAGCCAGAAGGGAGTTCCACAGGTGAGAAGTGTGAGAGAAGAAACTGTTATCATATAATTTATGACTACATCTATCCAACACAAATATAAATTGAGGAGATCTTGATGCCACTGTAATGCTGTGCTTAAATTCAAAAACCCTGAGTATCGTAGTGAAGAGCTCATCTGAACAATTGCCCCAAAAGTAATTATAGAAAAATATAGAAAAGCAATCTTACAGAAGTGGGAAAGTGACTGGAGCTTAGCCACCACATCATGACCAATAATATTTATGATTCTTCTTTGGATCTTATCAAGAAGCTCAAGGTAAATAGCAGGGACACCACACCATATGTGGCAGCAATATTCTAAGCATGGATGAATGGTAGACTTAGAGCCAAATTCTATCATTTTTGATCATCATCTACCCTAAGAAAAGGATTGTAAAAAAGATGATTATCCTGGTAATCAACAAGGGCCATCAAATATTTTAACTTTAAATGAACTCTTGAACATCTCTACAGTTAAGAAAATATTGACTTTTCATGTCGGAGAGAAGAAAATTAAACACAGGAGAGGCTACACTGTTGGTGATTTTGTGAAAGGTACTACAAAAATAAACCTAAGAATTTGACTCATGTTCTTAGATACTCTTGGATCAAGGCTCTCATATGGATGTCATGCATGCTGTCCAACTCCTTCAGAAATGGCTAAAGACTAAACTACATGAAACAGATTTCTCAAATCAGTGATTAAAAATGGTTTTAAGCAAATGTATCCTTTAGGTCTTAAAGAAGACACTCTTCATTAGATCTCAGAGTGAATCATAAAAGACTTTACCAAATAACAAAAACCAAATGACTTGAAGACTTTCAATAGCAGCAACAACTAAAATGAATAGCACATGAAACTTGACGAGAAAATAATGATTTAATGATGTGGACTCTCCACACAATGTTAAATAAAAATTTAGAAAGCCTCCCTGCACTCAATGCTAGAAAGAGTAATGACAACTTCAAAAATCTATTTTCCTGAAAAATTGTTTGAAGAGAAAGATTTTATAAATTTCAGTCAACAGTAATGGAGTTTTGGCAAATGAATGCTGAAGGTTTCATATATGGAAACAGCTAATCTTGCCATGATGTTATACAAGACATTTTTATCTGTTTATATTTCTGACATGAGGAATTGTAACTATTTACATTGTTCAGAATGTTGTCATCTTTATTTCTCATGTTTATAGCCATATTCACATTGTTTTGGCCATGACATGTTCCATATGTCTTCAGGTGGCATATATTGGAATTTTGAAATTAATGTATTATTTAGTTCAGTGAGTAGATTGTTCTAATTCAGATTTGTTCTGGATGGATGGGAGTGTTCTTTGTTCCCATAAAGTGGGCAGAGTTTTGGACATATGATAGTGAATTTCCTATTAATTGGTCAACTATATCCACAAGGAAGCAACTCAAAGGATGGCACACAGATTTTTGGCAGCTAATAATTCACCTGAGAGGAATGCCATCTTTGTGAATTTTGGAGACCATATATTTGAGGTAGTATTGTAAGAGCTGCCTGTATGACATACATGGGAAATGGACCTTGTTTGTGATTAGGATCTGTGACAGTTTTCTTTCTGTTTTTATTGTGGGGGTTTTCTTTACAATAGCTATCATTACTAAAAAGTGATGAAACAAAGAGTCATGAGTTCAATGTTGCTTAACTTTGGTGATCATAAAGGAACCAATCATTCAACATGATGTCACCATTAGCTAGATACTATTACTATTAGTTGTAATATTTGAATTTCATAATGAAGTATTGTCAACCATAATTAATTATATTTTAACTAGAATTTTCCCTCTTAATTTCTGTTCGTCTTTATTGCAACTCCCAGAATCCTTATTGCAAGCTTTATAACCTATGAGCCACCAAAAGTTCCTTCACCATAGGAGCTTGCCTTACTTTGGAAACTGGCTTAAGATGAAGGCTATTTGTTTTTTTTCATTTTAATTTCACTTGTTTTTTATTGTAAGTTTTGGATGATGAGTAATCATCTGGGTCAAAATTAATACTCATTGACATCAAATTCTTTTTGACACATTGTGATAAAAATATGTTTTGCAGTGACAACAGCTAATGATATACTTATGAACATTTAAGGGTAAAAGTTTTCAAAATGACTTCATTTTGAACATCTGGCCTAAAATTTTCATCCTAATCCTATAAACAGTATACATTTATATTAATCTATTTTTGTAATTGTTGTATGTAGCCAAATATAAAAATGATAAGACAAGGAAATCACCTGACAAGTAATCATCTCCTATGCAATTTTTTCAGTCTAAATAAACATATATATAATATTGATCAACTTTTTTTTTTCTTTGTTTTTTTTTTTTTTTTGAAAAAATTCAATCTGAGCTAAAAAAAAAAATAATAATAAATTAATTGCTAAAACCATGTAAATGATTTCATGAAAGAATTTTTCTAATTAAAAAAGTAAATTGTTCAAATATTTGTTTATATCTTTCCTCACTTAGATTTGTTTCTTTCAGAACTTCTCATTTTCACTAGAAATTCATGGGTTTAATCAGCCACCTTGATGGTGGACACTTGCTGATTGATTCTTTCTGAATAGTGGCAAGTTATTTCAGAAAATTTGATTAAATACCTTTTGAATTTGCATTCTTTCCAGCACATCTGTCCTATTTTATTATTTTTCTTCTTCATGTTCAAAATTTTCTATTTATTTTATTTCTTCTTCCAATCTCTTCTTTGTGTTACATCTTCCTTCCATTCCTTCCTTTCTTTCTTTGTTTTGCATCTTCCTTCCTTTCTTTCTTTCTTTGTTTTACATCTTCCTTCCAATATTTTCTTCCCTATTTTTTTTTTTTTTTATCCTTTTTGTTTCCTATTATATTTTTAATTTTCCTTTCATTTTGATCTTCAGCTTTGTACATTTTTACTTCACTGTCACATGTTAATAATCATTCTCTTTTCTGTTTTTCTTCTCTCTCTCTCTCTCTCTCTCTCTCACTCTCTTTGATCTTTTCCTTTTCATAAATTCTTTTCTTTCTTTCACATGTTTTCTTTTATATGATCTTTCTTTTCCTTACTTCCATTTTCATTTTAATACTTTATATTTCATTCACTTCCTCCTTTATTTCCAATCTTTTCTTTCATTCTGATCTTCTTTTTAATTGCATAGAGGAAGAATTTTCTTCTTCCTTCGCCCTCACTTATTTTTTCTTCCACTTTGCATCTCATTGGATTTCATTAATTTTTTTGTTGCTTTTCATATTTCATTACTTTTTCACTTCTAATCATTTTATCTCTAATTTATTTTTCATCTTTCTTTTTTCTTCCATTTTTCTTTTCTTTTTTCTTCCTTTTTTTCTTTCTTGCTTTATTTACTTTTCTCCATTTTCCTCTTTCCTTTCTTCCTTTTCACTTTCCCCTTTTCCTCCTTTTTTTTTCTTACCTGTACTATATCTTATTTTCTTCCTTTTTAGTCTTTTGTCTCATCAATTTGTCTTCATTCTTATCTTCTTTACAATATTTCTTTGTGTTATGTTTTTTTCCCCTTTTTATCCTATATTTTAAAAAATTTTCTTGCATTTCTTACTTTTTTAGAATTATTTTCTATTTGTATTCCTTTTCATTCATGTCTTCAATCTCTTTCAGCTCTAATTAAATTTGTCTCTAAAAGACAGCATCAATTTGCATAATTTTCTTTCTCCATTTTTACATTTTCATTTTATCATTATTTTTATTCTTTTGGACCCAATTTAAAAACCGCTGATAGAACAAATCTGGTTTTCAATACAATCAAAGTTACCATTTTCTAAGATTTTTTTGCTTTTGTATTCAAAAAGAAATACGAAGTATCTATGACCTCCATCTTTTATTTTTGTTATAATTAATTTGCACGTTGTTTGACATTGCTGGCGTGACTTTGTTTTGGGAGCGCCTTTTTTCAATTACCTTACTTTTGCAAACAAAAACACTATAGTATTCATGTGTTTATAATAATCTTATATTTGAAAATTTAACAATTTCCCTACAAATTCTTTTTAACAGAAATAGGCTTTAAGATTGTAATGTCTATAAATAGGTTTTTAGATTGCAATGTCTACAAATAGGTTTTTTACATTGTAATGTCTACAAATAGGTTTTTTACATTGTAATGTCTACAAATAGGCTTTTTACATTGTAATGCATCTACATTTATTGGAATTTAAAAACAGTAATTTATTCATTTGTCATTACAAACTCAACAGAAAAAATTTTCTACCTGACAATCTTGCAATCTTAATTACAGATTTCCCTACAGTCAATAACCAAATCACATATTGCTGCCATTAAAATCGAAGAGTTTTAAGAGTGTAGGGATAATTTATCGTTAAAAATTTCATTAAGTTGCTTTCGTTTTGAAATATTGATATTTGAAATAGTCTAGAAGTCCTCAGGCATAAACGATATTAACTTTTATGCTGAGTACATGAAACTATGTTAGGTTTTATTATGTTAGCCAATGTTTTAACCTTATCAGCCTGTAACTTACTTCACTGGTTAAATCCTAACAAAATTGCTGAAAAATCAGTATATGTGATGTTAGTTCAATTAAGCTCATATATTTCAGAAACTGTCAAAACTTTAGTCTTACAAGATGAAATTAAATTTGTATATTTTTCAAATGATACAATTTTTTTTTAATCATTTCCCTCCAAGCAAGACAACAAAGCCAAAGACACAATGACTTATTGAGAGTGAAAAAATATAAGGAAAAGAAAGACCTGATGAAGGAACAAGAATTAAGACAGTAGATAACAATTGACATTGATTGGCTGCCTTGGTATTACTGGTTATGAGATGTAGTTTTGAGAATCTACAGTTTAGTAAAAGATGTAGGTTTTCAAAAATTTGTGAATTTTCAACTCCTCTAATTGATCATGGGATGAGCACTGTGTATTGAAATATTGTTATCTGATTGTGGGTCCATTTAGATGATCTTGGACTATAAACCCATGAAACTCTTGGCCACTTCTAGCCTTATCGTGTTAATAATAAAATTGATATTAACCAACCAATGTTCATAAAACATGATAAATATAGTCTGTGAATTTCAGATAACTTTTTATAATAACTTATTTGGATATGAGAAATTTTATTATGCAGAAGAGAGGTTCATCATAATACAAATAAGTATATATAATAGTAAATTTAATAACAAAATGAAAAATGATCTTGGCCAAAGTGTTTTGTCTTCTGATGGACTTTATCAAGGCAAATCATGTAACCAATTTATTTAGCAAGAATTATTTATAAACAAAAGTAAAATATCATCAGTTTTGCCATTTGTTTTAAGAACTATAAATATACATCAGGCTAACTGAAAAGTCTAGGTAAATTATAAAGGATATTAAGTGACTTAATTTAATGTCTAATTAACAAAAGCAAGTAAAAGTTGTTGTTTTTTAAATAATGTAATATAATTTAATATTTATATCATTTTAGTTTGGGATTAATTTATATATTATATATTTTAAATAATAGGTTATGAATTTAACCCATTTCTTTTAATTTTTTAATATTTTCATATTATGCATGTTGGCTTGGGAAAATAGTAATTCTTTCAGGAACAGAGATATTTGAAAAAGTCTGGGAATGTGTAGATTTATGTTTTGTTAAGATTCAATAGTGGCACTCTGAAGAATATACTTTCTCTTTTAGGTGTGGCATTCTTTAGATCAAAATTGTGGTTGAGTTTATTTCTATGTATGACTAATACATTTGATAAGTGGTTGTGTATAAGATCCTTTCAGTGTTTATAGTTAATTATTATTATTATTATTATTTCTGCAAGTTTTCACATTGTACTGTTTGGAGCAGTTGTGATGGTTTATTTTATATATGCCAGCTTTAAAATTATTATTGTTCTGGATATTTTTGCTTCTGATAGGTCCCAGTTAATGATGATATCACAATAAAGGTAGTGAATTATTGCAAGATTTGGTGCAGGAGATCTTTAGAGGGTCATAGGATACAACCAAGAATCTCAAGGCTAAACAGTATATTCAGCCAAGACATTACTTCTTCGTATTCAGTATGAAAGATTTCAATAACATCAAATTGCTCACTCCTGCCTCCAGGACATTAATGAAACTTATGGTTCATCCTTAAAAGAGATATAAGAATTGAAAAAGAATATTCAAGCCAAGATCTCTGAGAACCAATAAAAACTGGTGCAAGTAATGTTAATATTAAAACCTTAATATTGAAAAATTTATAATGGTTATAGCATATCAAATAGTCCATAATAACATGGAAAATAATAAAATTTATTCAGATAATTGGGACATTGTTTTAATCAAATATATGGCTGTATATCTTGGATTTATTTATAAACAAAAATATGACTTGTTTTTTTTCCCAAATAAAATCTCACAGTTCCAGAACAAGTTATTAACAGTTTTTTTGTGGAGTAATTGTCCTGCGTAAAGTGTAATCGACAAAAAAACAAATGGAATTGACAAAGTTTTCAATAAGCAATATGAGAAGGAAGAAAAAGAAAAGGATAAAATAATACTAAACCAATAATACCTAAATATATATTCAAGTAGAAAACTAGGCAAAGCAACAGTAATAACGTAAAAATTCCTGTGTTCACATACAAAATTGATACAGTCAAGTGATTATAGCTTTCTAACTTCAAGAATAGAACAAAAATATGTAATATGAATTGATCCATTTTTATTGGTTAAGAAGAAATCCCAACATGCATCTGTATGATTTTTCTATAAATTTGAGGAGGAAGATATACTTATCAAGCATTCCTAGAGGAATTGAAACATTTTTAATAAGGATACATTGGCTGAAACTGATAATATATTTGTCATATCAGTTAATAACAATTTCTTTATGAAAATATTAACTTGCATTGCAAAATCTGAGATAATTTCAATGAAGTACACTACAATTGTAATTCTATTTTTGATACCTTTTTATTATCAACATATCCATATTATTTTTAACAAATTAAATAGTAAGAATTTTTCTCTTAGAATAATCAATGCAAGAAAAAGCTATTGGTTCAAACACTACATTACAAGCCACCAAGTTTGTAGTTCAATCCCATCATGAAACTATTGAGACTCAAGCTCTTCCCAGACCTCAAGTAGAGCTCCTGATCTATTGCTAAAGAAGCAGGAAAAAAAACAGGTTCATTGTACCATTCCAGTAACTATCTAATTCCTCCTTCAATATGCTATATTTACAAGAGCCATATAAGACCGAAAATGGAGTATTGCTGTCATATCTGGGCTGTAGCTGCCCAGCCCTAATTTGCCTGTCATGAGTTCAAAAGCATCCACATGGTCTTCTGTGTGATGAATTATTTTCCACCCAACAGCCCCTTTCCCACAGATAAAATCCTGCAAACATCTCACTGCTCTATCACTATTTCTATGGTATGTGCTCTGACAAGCTACATTTCTAATCCCACCACCCCTGACCTTTACAACTGGAACCCACCATGCCACATACATGGAGGCAGAGCTGTGAATCATCCCTATTCCCTTTATATTGCATTAGTAAGGAGTAAGTTCCATTCAGCCAGCTTCTTTTCAAGAACTGCTGATTTGTGGAACAGACTTCTAATAGGATGTTTTCTCAATGACTACAATCTTAACCTCTTCAAGTCTAGAGTTAACCATTATCTTTTCTGCATAGTGCCATGACTTCATCTTGCCCTTTCTCATGCTCATAAAACACCACACAGTTACTATCTACCTTGAGTGTTTCTTTGGCCTTGTATTGGGCAAATATTAGTATGTAAAAAAAAACTGATACTTTTAACTATGTAATCAAATATCTGTTTGAGACTTCATATTGACAATAAGAAGTTGATTTTAGTTAAAATAAATTTCATATTTACATAAGGTAAGCAATATTTATGAATATTTTTTTGATGTCGAAGAACAAAATTAACCATAAATATATGAATTGTTGAAACATATTTTTTTATACAGAAACAACAATAATAATAAAATAAGACATTAGCATTACGCTTATTCAATTATCTCAAAAAAATTTTGCTTACCATTTGTTCAGTCATCAAGGAAATTTGATTAGCTGTTGAGATTTTGTGCCAAGAAATGAGATCTGTTCTTGATAAACCAAATGTTTACCAGACTCTTGGAAGCACTTGATCATGAAAGTCAAATACCATTTGTTTTGTTTTTTTTCCATTTCAGCATTAGGTAGATAAAAACTTCAAAACCAATACATCTTTGAAAAATTTAATAACTGAAAACCTTTTCATTTGCTATACTCTGTTTTCTTTTATGTACCGTGTCAGTTGATTATGGCTCTTTTCTTTATTTCTTATTACTTTCACAAATATTAATTTTCTGCATAAAAGGTAAAAGATTTCTTAATTTAAATTCCCTGGTTCTTTAAACAAGAGTAGATTTTTTCTTCATTTCTTGTTTGGGATTGGGTTTCAGTTTCTTCGACAGTCTACATCAACTCTATACTTCTAATATCTCTACATAAATCTCTACACCTTTATTTACTATTGAATCAATTTTTCTTTTCTCAATAGATATAGTTAGGTCTGCCTATCATCCGGTTCACACTTCTCCCCAGTCTTTTAAACAGGAGTAAGGGGTTCTTGTTTCAATTGGGTTTCCATTTCCTTCTAAAGCCTTTTCCTTGTGTAACCCTCTATCTCTAGTGGCTCTTGGGCCGTGTACAGGGTAAATATAATTGTAAAAAATCAGATATCCATTTCATCATGTGACAGTGTTAAGTAAAATGTCAAGATTTAATTATCTGAAAAACGTTGTAGAAATAAAACTGGTTTTGTGCTTTATTTACATTATTCGGACTATTGTTCTCATTTTGTCGCCAAATTTATCACAACGTTTCAGCCGTTGTACGCTCCGGCCTTCTTCTCATATGATTAGAATGTCAAACCGAACCCTTTATTTCGCTCACCTGGGTAGACTGTTCTAGTTCCACGTGCCATGTTTGATGGATGTCAGTTATCAGTTATCTCCTGTTAATTTCCCTCTGAAAGTTCTCCACTGCCTTAACCGGGTATTGAACTCACACTCTTTGAGTCCTGTCAGTGGATCTAACCAATGCCTTTATCCACTGTGCCATGTGTCCTTGACAGACTCTGGTTTTGTGCTTGCTTCTGTTTTGCATCAGGAAATACCAAATATTTAATAAAATTTATTGATTGGTTTATTTTCTACAGCGTATATATATATATATATATAACGGATTAATTAAACGTTTCATTGGCCTCTATTTTAGCCATGCATTCTTCATTTCCGCTTTATTGAATCTCAGTACATTGTTTCAAGATTTTTGTTTCATTGCGTCTTACTATTAAAACTTTATAACAATTGCCTTTTGTGTACACTAGTATAACTATAATAGATGTTCGAAAAGTATAATACAAATATCTACTAATGCAACATGTTTATTACAATACCAATAAAACACTGCGCATGTTTC
>CAHIKZ030005434.1:895000-932500 GCA_903632075.3 Acanthosepion pharaonis | reverse complement strand
CAGCAACCCTCTTGACCAAGGGAAACACTACCCCGTCAAGTCACTTGATGTAGGCATCCGTATTGTGTCTGAGGACACAGATAGACACCCCAAAACTCTGAAATGTTCGTATTGAAGATTCCGGCGCAAATGCTAAGCAGTACAGCATACCGTGCATATCTTTACAAATTTCTGGCCATGTGAATTGCGTCATGGTACTCTCTTTCTCACAGACGGTGCCCAACTGACCTTACTGTACTGTGCAGTCGATAAAATAAAAAAAAACACAACAAACGAGGCGCAGGCACGAAATTACAAATATGGCGATAATTTACCCTCGCACCACCATATATATATATATATATATATATAATTACAAACACTAACATTACACGCTACCGCAAAAATCATTTACTGGAACAATATGAACCAGGATGAGAGTACAAAATTTATATATATTTTTATTTATTTATATATTTATATGCTTATTTATCTATATTTTATTTATTTACGTATTTATATGTTTATATTTATTTATATATTCATATAATTATTTATTTATATATATATTATCATATATATTTATTTACATATTTATATATTATGTATATATTTACGCATTTGTTTCTCTCTCTTTCTCTCTCTCTCTTTATTTATATATATATATATATATATATATATATATATATATATATATATATATATATAATTTTCCCCACTTCTCACCTTCCACATTCTTTCTCTGCTCTTGCTTTACCCCAATTCCTCCGATTAAATTTCCCACCAACACCGAATTATATAAATGATGTGATCGAAAAACAATTAACTCTTTTCGCTGCCTGAGGAAGTTTCCATCGGTAGAAACACCAGTAACGGAAAAGATAGGTGTATGTTATATTTTAGATCTTAACTACCTCTACACTTTAGTTTTTTTGAATTGTACATTGAGCACTTTTTGAATAAAACAGTTTCCCTGACAGGGGAATACTTGTCTGTAAAAAGTTTTATATATATATATATATATATATATATATATATATATATATATATATATATGTTAGTTTTATAGGTTAAAGAGTTCAGTATCAGAGATAGATCGTATGTAAAATAAAAGTTGTCCTCAGTGTCCATTTTTTATATATATATATATATATATATATATATATAGTTTACGATCTTCATTTAAAATGGTTACAACAAGGCAGGAAATACATCTGAATTTGCACAATTAAACCACCCAATTCAGTTCTGATCTACATTTTATCTCTTCTGTGGAGACTCATCGACTGCTATAAATGCAGATTCAGCTAAATAAAATGTTCTTGCAGTCGTGACAGCAGGTAACTTTGCTCATGTTGAGATTACTAGTTGGAAAAGTTTAAATTATTTGCAAACACGAATAAGAACGGATGAAGTATCTATTTTTCACAAGTGTCTAGTAGCTAGAGGCTGCTTTTTAGCGACTTCTTTATGCAAATCATACCGGCTAAGTTTCCAGTTAAAACTGACCACGCTGTATCATTTCTTGGTGATCTTTGGTAAGGCGCTTACTTGAACAACAATAGTTTCGTCTGGCCTATCTTTCTAATTGACTTGAATATGAGAAAGTTCCAGATGGCCTCTCCATGGGGAAAAAAAATGACCCCGGGGGAACTGAAGTACAATAACGTCTACTTTGTCTGTTTCTTTCCCTTCATCATCGGTTCCAGTCTCTTTCTCTCTTTCCGACTTGATCTATAGCTTCCCTAACAATACCACTAAACTTCCCCACATCTCATCACCCTCTGCTTCTTCTGGAAGCAACAGCGTTTGACTCACCAAATATTTATTCAACGTCTTTTTATATAACGTAGACGGTTGCGATTGGCACCTCCTGGAATGATGGTCAGCGAGATAGTTTGGTTGACTGTTCGTATTGAGTTACGAGTTCGATTCTCCATACTTATTACCTTGTGTCAAACTAATCTAAACTTATAAAATGAAAACGTACAAGAATGTCAAACTATTTTGGTCTTTCGCTATTTAAACCACCTTGAACTAAGTATGTCCCAGCGCGTTATGCAGAAGCAAAAAGAATCACTGTCTCTCCAAATAAGGAAGAATTTCTTTTATCTTTACTAAGCTCAGCTTTCTATGCGGCAGTGAATGCTGGAAAATCTCTTCACAAATGAAGTAAATACTTGAATCAATAGAATACTTGTGGCTCTACAGAAAGATGTTGAGAATATCATGGACCGAACATGTGTGAAATAAAGTCCTAATGACAATGTAAACAAAAATGACAAGTACTCTTAGGCTTAACATCAGGAAGCACGAAATGAGGCACGAAATGAGGCACAAAGGTTTGGAAACATTGATACTCAATGGACAGATTCAAGTTACGTGGGCCAGAGAAAAACAACGCACAACATACCTAAGGAGCTTCAAGGAATGAATAACGGGACAGATTTTGAGAAAGCTGGCAAAAAGGCAAAAGTTATTAAGAGCTACAAAGGACAGAAACTCTTGGAGAGCTATGAGCGCCAACGTCCTGAAAGGACACGGCACATAGAAGAAGACTAATCTTGGTGCTTTTGTGAATATTGTGTCATGCGGAAATAGTGTCGGTTTTATCGACTATTATTTGTTATCATTGATAGAACTGAGACGAATATAAGAATCAAAATTGCATTTGTTTTCGTTTTCAGTTAAGACAAAAATAACATGTCGATTTCTGTCGTAACGACGCATATCACTCGAACTTAATTACTCGAGTAATTTTCGTCTTGTGCATCTGTTCTGGTTATTTAGCTTATCAAAAATGAGTGCCACTGCATATTTGATTAACATAATGAAAAGACGGTTTAAATTTCTAGGGTGCATAATGAGGAAAGAGGATTTGGAAAAGTTGATACTCACAGGACAGACAAAGCAAAAGGGACAGGGAAACAACGCATAACCTATCTGGTGAGCCTGACGGGACAGGGATAAGGAGAGATGGCAAAAATTCAAAATTTATTGAGAGTGACAGGAAGTTGTGTAAAACCATGTTCAGTAACATCCTGAAAGTGGGGGCATATATAGAAGCAGCTGCTCAGTTTGGTGCAGCAAAAGACCAGGTGTGGGTGGGGGAAAGACACGAGGGACATTGTGTGAGAATAATCTTCAAAATATGAATTGGGCCTTGAAAATCAGTATTTTAAATCAAGGTTTACATCGGCTCGAACTCAACTGGCAGAGGTTGGCATAGATATGTAACTGTTTCAGTCAACATGAAAGCTATTCTCTTCATCTTCGTTAGTCTCAAACATTTTTTTATTATTTTTAACCGCATTTTTCTCCATTTAATTAAATAAAGCTAATTGTCAATTTTTGGATATATGTCACTGTCACCTATTTTTTTTTTTTTTTTAAATTTTGCACCATTAAGTTGTAGCTTTGTGTATTTCGTATTCCTCCCCTTTCGATAGAAACTTTCTCATTTCCTTCTCAATATTTTTTTCGGCTTCATTTTTTTTTATCATTATTTTCTTCTTTTTTTTTTTTTACACACTTTTGTAATATTTAAAATTTAATAATTAAAACAGCTAGCGTGTAAAGATTTTGGAGATATGTCAGAAGGCTACTTGAAAAAAGGATTAACATAACGACAAAATCCGGTAAAACAGACAAAAAAATAAAGTATAAAAAATTGGTTACCGTAATACAAGATACATCACGTGATATAAAAAAAGAGAATTATCAACCAGTTTTTGTACGTTTGTGAAAGTTCAAAAACCTCCATATCCTTGGAAACAGATTTTCAAAAATTATACTTTGCAACAAGTCGTAGTTAGTCAAGTGAAAAACGCAATCTCATCTACACAAATCTACGTTAAACAACCTCCCTTACTCAAAGAGATAGGCCAAGATTCACTAACAATTGTAACAAAAGCTTCCAAAATCAATACGCTTATACCTTCTATTCTCTTGTGAGTAATGACATTTACTGAAATGTATTTAATTTTTCTGTATCAGACGCCTGTCCATTTCTACATCATATGTCAAATGAGATTTTTAATATCAAAAGATACACCCACAAAAAACAATATTACATAATAAAATATTCTTGAAAAAATATGCCGGTCTTGTAATTGTTCGCACTTGCGAGTGAGAAATCGGAGAGCCAAGTTCGAATTCCGGTCGAGTTCATTGCACTTGTTTACGTAAGAAAGGTATGAATTCATCTCTTCTTGCTTCCCTAGCTGTAGGGTAACTAGCAGGATTGTATCTGGAAAAAAAAATGATTATCTCTTTTCTCTAAAATTGTTATTGCAATATTTACTTGCAATAAATAAAAGAATTATCCTCACAATCCAAAATATAGGTTTCGGTCTGAGATAACCCAATAGGGTTGATAAGCCGTAAACAAAAAAAAATTCTTAATTAATTGTAAAAAATGGTTATTAAATTTTACCACAATTATAAGACATTTACTTAATTCGTTTAACAGTAATCAAGTCAGTGAACAAGTAATATTAATGGTGATATCGAGCCTGTGTGTTTTTTTATTATTTTTTTTTTTTTTTTTTTTTGGCACCCGTCGTACAAGGGAAGAACGCAGACAGATTGTTTATGTAGAGTGAATGTACATCATTTATTTTCAAAGTATCAGTTTTTACTCAGTTGACTTATGACGAAGCTAAAAGTTCGAGATAATTTTTTCTAGTCTAGACAAGAATTATATTGTTTCAGTCAAACTTCTTTTGATTTCTTTTTACTCTTGCCGAACAAGCGAAAACAAAAAGCTGACTTGAAGTGATTCAAAGTTTACAAGGTCAGGCATCTAATGTTAGGATACAAACTCTATGCACAGTCTAAGTGGGAGGCAAACTTTTAAGTGGACTTGTATCTTTAACTCATGTGTGCCAACAAATACATACGAGTTTTGTTCATAAAATATCAGAACTGGTGCTATAAAAAGAAAACTACAATATATATCAATTCGATATTTCATCACCTTCGAAGTAGTCCACTTGCAAAATCACTTTATCCAGCGTAGCTTCAGTGACGTGCAGATGCTTGTTGCTGCCCGGAGCCAAACATATTTAAGACTCATGTAGGTGGCCTGTAGGGCGTAATACTGAGGAATGTGTGAAAAGACATTTTAAATATGTAAACACAGATGAAATAAGAAATAAACACTTTATTCAAATTGACTGTGAACCAAATGTTTTATTTTAATTCTTTGATTGCATTTTCTCACGATATGGATGGCCGGTGCCGTCACCCACCGCCTACTTCTGTACGCTACTCCGTAGCTTCCATAGATGGAAGCATACTTGAATTACATTTTGGGGATATCGAGCAGCTGTTTTGTCGCATTCTTTTGTATTAACTCAACATCTTGAAATCTTGTTCTGTCCAAGTGAGATTTGATTTTTGAAAAGGAAAAGGTCGCGAGGGGCGAGATCTGGGGGATATGGTGGTTGTCGGAGCTGGGGAATGTTGTGCTTATTCAAAACTGTTACGCAAGCCATGGTCACTGATGGAATCTTAGTTTTTGGCGAGACAGCCACACTCTACACACATTCATTCCAATCATGGCTGTAAACAAAGGAAATGGACGTAAACGGTATAACTTTGTGTGTACACGCGACAGAGCTGAAGATCAATCTGTGATTAGTGGCTTCAATCCGGGTACTTTAACTCCGTTACCATAACAATAGTCCCGATACTTTCTGATCACCCCTCGCATAGCAGTTATGTGCCATGCGTGATACACAATTAGGCGATCATGTATTTTCGATACATGACTGACGAGGCAGATTTTTTTTCTGCAGTAGACCACTTGCAATTCAAGGCTATAGAATCTGGTCTGTCCTGCTATTTACTATAGCTGGGGCGGGAAGGAGGAGAAGATTCCTACCTTTCCCAAGGGTATAAGCACGTAAGTGAATGTAATGGATTCGACTGGGATTTGAATTCCTCAATCCGAGCCACTACCCATTACTCCACCGTGCCTCTTCGCATATCTGCGTATCTAATGTACTTATATAAACATATATTTTTATATATATTTACTAGTTTCAACGTTATTATTAGTGGATACACGTATTTGAGTAGACACTCCGTCTATATATTAAATAAATATACCGATTAACATATAGACGGATCGCCTACTAAAATACGAGTATCCACTAACAATAACGTTTTAAAGTGATGAAAATCTTTTGGAATAATAAAAGTTCATCCTGAGATATATATATATATATATATATATATATATATATATATATATATATATATATATATTTTTTACCTGGCCCCCCAACAAAGCAAGGTCTATTTTACGTCGGGGCCCATACGCATACAAAAATTTGCCCAGTTCCTGCGGCCACTTTAACGGTGACGTTGATATTACACCGACGCACCTCTCTTGGTGCAATGGGGAAGATGCTGCCATAGGGTTGGAATCCTCAAGATCGGATGCCTTCACACATCTAAAATGAGAAAAACCATTTATCCACATTTGGCCAAAAGCGACCTTCTATGCCGGGGAAGTATGAGAGTAAAGTGCCAAACAATGTTAAAGATACAAAGGATAGGAATTTGTGCCAAACCCATGTTCATAAAACAAATGTCACTTTGCAAATACGGGTCTAAAAATTCTTGTTTCGATCCAGTTACCAAAATAATAGTATCTCATTTCTGCCATGCGTAATTGTCAATATTCTTGTATTATTTCGAACTATTATCCCCATCGTGATTGATATAGACGTTATTATTGACACAACGTTTCAACTAAATAGCCTCTGCTAATCATCAATTGTCTTTCGTAGTGAGTAATGGATACAAGTGTTGTCTATACATGCGTTACTGTAATCTGTAGGTCAAATGTTCAATCCTTGGATCTAGTAGTGACAAACCAATACAACAATAACTAATATCACCACGGTAAAATATCACAATAATTAAAAAAAAATTATCCCATACCAGGCAAGCAATGGACATCTCATGATGAACAGAGTTTACTTGGTCGAAACGTTGTGCCAATAATGACATCTATATCAACCAAGATGAGAAGAATAATTCGAAATAATACAAGGATATCAGGATAGTAACTTTTGGAAAATGGGATTAACTGGGAACTGTTAAGGATTTCGCACATATATATATATATATATATATATAGACTACCGGCTACGAGTTCTTCCTACATTACTGCCACATACTGAAATCTACGAGGTTAACTAAAAGATCTCGGGTCAGCCATTGACAACTATAACACTGCGCATAAATTAGTATAAAGTTTGAGTGATGAAAACAATTTCAGTGTACTGAGTATAACACTTGATTGTACTGCTATCAAACAGATGAAAATATTTGGAAAATGCTCAAAATGCAAACAGAAATTAGCTACAAATCTGGGAAATATATCAGGTTTTTAATGTGACATCGAGCCAAGATAACCTTTATATAAATGCATAGTCTAATTCCTTATGTCAGTATACTTAACCTGATAATTCTAAATCAGCCACGTATATCAAACATATTTCTTTTAGATAAAATGTAACTATATTGCAAGAAATTATTGATTTACACTTGTATGTATTCATTACTTTGAGTCAATGGTGTCAGTGGTTGGTCTTGAAGATCAAATAAAGACAGGATTTTAAATCAATTTTTCAATGTAGCAAAGTCTTCTTCATTAAGAACATTGATACAATTGTCAGATTTTCATTTGGTCTAAACTAAACTTAGTTTATATATTTTTCTGGGTTTCCGTTGGATCTTACTGTAGCTAGGTAATATACGTTAGTTTGTAAGCAGTCAACATTTAGTGGGCATTCATACGTTATTTCACAGTCAGAAAAAAGTTGTGTGAATTGTTGGTTATTATTCTGGTGTTTTACGGCTTGTGGAATATTTTCGGTGCAAATTTGGTTGTACTAAAATCATAAAACTAGTAGAAATATATGCAGTAGGCCATAAAAGCCACCTGCAACTGCAGAACATAATAAATATGTTCAGTAAGCGGTGACTACCTAAAACTAACGCAATATACCAAGCTATAGTATGATCCATTTGAAATCTAGATAAAATACACATCGTAATGTAAGAAGATACTTGGAAACAGTTACTCACTCACAGAAAATATACATAATTGCAATGTATACATAGAAATCAAAATGACAGACTGTCAGTTTTACGTATTAAGAAATCTTAAAAAGTGAAGCACTAACGATCACTTGAATTTCTGTGTCCATACTTTTTATATCTACGAAAATTTTTGTCAATTCTTATAGAGCAAATTTTAAATATATTCATTCTAACCATTTATTTGTATGTCTTTCTTTCGGAAGCATTAATACAAGGTAGGAATGTCACTAGCAAAATTTTTCACCTAACTATTTTTTTGTATCGTTACCTTTTGAGATGTCTAGACAGAAGGCTTTCAAAACGCTCAACGAAACAACAACACTTCAACTGAACATCAATGAATCAACGAACGACAAGAGATTTGGAAAAAAACAAAGTTTCTCTTTTATAATGCAAAGTTTTCCTAAAACGTGTCAGAACAGTTTACTAATCGCCATGACTGTAAAGTCTTTTGTTTTCCCAAGTGAAAAATTACCTGAAATATTTTTTATCTTATAATTACTGCCACATTGTTTAATTTGGTCTGAACTTTATATACATGTATATAATGCATTTATACAGAGTGCGATGGATGAATTGTCGTCTAAATTACGCAAAAATGAAAATAACACTGGCATCTCATTTTAACAGATATATTTACCAAAATTACACAAAAATATCTTGAAATAGTAAAGAGTAAATTCATTCAATTAAATCGCCATTGACTTCAACCACGGCCTCCAGACGACTCCGAAATCTCCTGCGACTATTCTCAACGGCTTCCTTGTTTAAGTTGGTGAATGTTGCCATAATCATTGTCTTCGGTTCATCATTGGTGTAACGAAGATTTTTTTTGGTATGATTTAAGGGATGATCTAGTCGCAGAAAATTTCTGACAATAACTGGGTCCTGCTGATTATGTGGCATGGTTACGAGTCCTGTTGCCAGATATAGGTTCCTTCAGCAGCAACAATCTTGACCCAGACTCGTAATACCTCCTCAAGGCACTTGACATAGGCCTCCATGTTAAGCCTGGGGCAATTTTGGAAGATGAATGGAGGTACAACGTCGCTATCTCTAGTGATTACTCCAGACACATTCGTAATCACCATTATATTCATCCGACTCTTTCCGAATCCTCTGCAATGTCCTCAAACTGACACTCAAGCACTCTAAAATGTTCGTATTGGAGCTTCCGGCGCGAATGTCAAGCATCACCGCATGCCGTTTCTAAATTTCTGGTGGCGGGAATTGCATCATGGTGCTCTTTTTTTCTTACAGAAGGTGCCCAACTGCCTCTACTATATTTACAGTCGAAAAAAAATCTACAAATCAAATTAAAAATATAATGTTTCTTTATGGTAAGATGTTTTATCCTAGTTACAATAATATTTTTTTTGTAATTTACCCCTGAAGATTAAATTAGAAAACGTCGAAAGTACTTGCGTTAAAAAATATGGCTTCTTTCTTGGTGAATTTCATCTCAACATCAATTAACTGATTAGACAACTGGAAAAGATTAGTATAAAAATAAGTTGACACAATATATCTATCTTATTCAATGAATAATTTTTGAATGAAGATCTGCTGCCTATATTTGTTGTTTGTTTTTGTGTGTGTATATGTGCAAATAAGAAAGTAAAAAGCGCCTAACAACGAAATAACTCGTGATTGGCAGTTTTTATTATGACACAGACCACGTTTTTTCGTTTGTAATTTTGGTACAACCACAATTTTTTTTTTTGTCCTTGTCTTTAGCACAAATAACTGGTACTTGTCGTCTATGGTTGGAATGAAAAATCGTACTAGCAAAACTAAAAAAAAATCTTTTCATAGCAAACTTTTATTGAAAATAAAACTCGTAAACGAAGTATTTAAAAGAAAACATATTTATTACAGATGTTGGCAATTATAAAGTTGGTGTTTGAAGTCAGATTTCATAATCGACCTCTGGCAGTCGACATGTTAAATTTTCTTCAGTGATGATCGATCTTACATACATTGATTTACTGGGTCAGCGTACTTCCGGCGATCATTTCTAATTTTAAATGTTTATTTTGACGCCGTTCAGTGTTCGATTTCTTGTGATCTGCCCAGTCAGCCTCGTTAGAGAGACTAAGAAATATGTAAGAATATAGGAAAAATTTCTTCTCTTGAGATTTACTCTGATGAGTTCGACACAAGGGAAACATGATTCATTCTTCTGCACTACAAATATGGAGGTTTGCCAATCAGCATGGTCAATGCAATAACGAAAAACTACTCATGTTTACTTCATACATTTTCGTTTCTTGTAATGAGTTAATGTAGCCTGAAATGTTACTGATGAATATGAAACTCATCTTTCAGATAAACAGTCAATAAAAGACCTTTAGACCTCTGTTATTACCACAAGTTCTTTGAACATTCTAGAACATGTTTTTCTCGTAATACTAGGTTGACCAAAAAGTCCTGAGGAAGCAGTAAGAAAAACAATAAATCTTGATCTGTCTGGAATTTCCAAGGAGTACTGTATTTCGAGATTGTTCCAGATGGTCACGCCATCAACGCTAAACCGTATTGCCAGCAGCTAAACCGCGTGTACGATAAACTAAAGGAGTTTCCTGTTTTGGTCAATCAAGATCGGTCTTTGCTTCAGGAAGACAGTGTGAGGCCACAGTTGACTAAGGAGAATTTCAAACAGACGGACAGTGTTGAGAACCTTCCACATCCACCATTCAGTCCCGATGCTGCTCCGAGTGACTATGGCCTATTCCGCTCAATGGCGCACTTCCTCCGCGACCAGCGATCTAAAACTTTTGATGATGCGAAGGAAGTTTGTTTATAGTTATTTTTTCTTTATTCAAAGCCAGTGGGCTGGTACCTGGGACAGATTCGGACTAATCGCTGCCAGAAGATCGTTCAGAAAGATGGACTTTATTTTGAAGAATAAATAATAAATATTGGTGTTTCTCCATAAAAGGTTGATTTCTTTCCGTTTCCTAAGTGAGTCAGGACATTCATTCTGGCCAATCAAATATTTAGCTAGTGTCAAGTCAAATTTTCATGATTTGCTTAAGTGGCTTTCTGAATACACCTGTCATTTTACTGCAAGGAGTTTCTGATGTTAGTCATAACATTTGTGTAAATTACAGGCAGTTTTATTTGTTTACAGAAAATAAAATGAAACTTAATTTTTGCATATTTGAATTTTTGATATAAATTACTTTTTAATTAAATTTAAAAAAAAAAAACTTTGTTTATAATACGTATCCTATCAAAACTAGAAAGAATGCTCAAGACAGCATATAGCAAGAAAATTAAAAACTAAGTGATAGATTTATAATATTATAATTGGGGTATTTGAAAACCCCACTGTATTAATGTTTTGTCACTGCCCTTGTACATGTAACGGAAGATCAAACTTCAAGTCTATTTCGTAAGAGAACAAATAGCTCACTTTGAAATATTCATTTTTCTACTTACTTTACAAGAGGAATTTTATTACTGTGTATTGATTTATTCTGATTCGTGTCGTCATGGTTGCTATAATTAGACATTTGGTTTGTAACTTTCCTGAGATTTCAAACCAAAAGCCATTCTTCAATCCAATTGATGGTTCTAATTCCGTTGTTCGTGCGAAAAGAAATTTCGTATCAATTCTTCCTGTTTGGCTGGTCTTTGGGATGTTATTGGTTCCTTTCTCAGAACCAAATTCTATATTACTTCATTTTGCATTACCAAACCAGCGGATTAAACTCCGGATGACATAAGATTTGCTTAACAAACACTATAATCCACTGTAGATCATTAAACCAAATATCACTTGTTTGAACCATCAAATGAAACAGATTTCGTATTTCTGTCTGAATTTCTGGCATAAGGAGTTATCATTATTTACACTATTTAAATTCAGATTATTGTCCTCATTTTGTTATCACAACGTTATGCCCTTTGGCTTTCATCAGGTATATATCGATCTGGGTAACCTGCAGGATTTAATTCGAAATTCCCTGTACGCTTTCTGGATTGATATACACCTGATGAAGACCGGAGTGCACAACGACCGAAACGTTACGATAACAACAAAAAAATAAGGACAATAGTTAGAATGTAAATAGTGCACATTATATGTATTTGACATGGAGGGCAATTGAGTAATGACATTTTTGAGTCTTTGGGTTTAATGTTCTTTGTTTACTGATGAAAAGCTTTCAAATGTTTTGATACCAACAACCAAGATGAAGACACTACAATGTATTGTAAAATTATCCGTTTTCTTATAAGGAAACATTCGACATTTATTGATTGAGTAGCTAGTGCTACTTTTGGTTGAAATTTATAAAATCTTATGAAAATGATTTTTCCTGAAAGTAGGTTTCTCAAGTTCAGTAATGCTTATCGCCGTTTCTTGTATTGATAGGAGTTTCGTTCCTAAACCTTTGTTTGAAGTAGTGTGTAAAATCTATATCTTGAGTATGTTGTTATTTTTCCTTCGAATTACACGTGCTATCTATTTCAGTTGTTGTTGTTTAAAGTCCACAAGTGGTGTGGTTTTTGTCATTTGATACAGTGTTTTGTTTATAATTTTGTAGCGTCAGTCCCCATGGTTCGAAGAAGGGTAGTCTTCACCAAAATTCATAGACTTCATTCCCTCGAAGCTATTTGTAACCATTGATCTGAGAAAGGCGTTTGTATATAACTGACATGTATTTCTGAACGAGTTTAACGTCATGCATAACATCCATATGAAAGTCTCCAACTAATCTTACTATTGCAGAACATAACTGTTTGGATTTTCATTTAATGTTTGGATTATGCAGCGTAATTGCCGTATTGAAAAAAAAAACAACCTTAGCAAAGCTTAATCTATGTTCAATTTCCTTATATCCTGTATTATTTTTGTAACTGATCAATAAACCGATGTATCTGTAGTTTCTAGAATTTACTAATTCGAGATTCTGAATTTTTATGACAGATTCAACCTACATAAAATTACTGCTTTTATTCCAGTTGCGGATAGTTTGTTTTAGAAAGGTTCAACTTGAGCCCTGTTTTTAAAATAGTTGATTGGTCATTTTTTTTTCTTCAAGATCAAGATTATTATTACTTTGTGATTTATGAATGTATTTCCTGATATTCACCTTCTCTGGGAAATAAAATTCATTCACATATTTCGCTATAAATATGCATTATCTTGTATTGTAGTAGTTCGATTTTCATAAGAACATCGACCCTCTTGTGACTTTTGCTTTTCTGCTACCTTCAGATTGACTTATGTTTGTTTGTTCACTTGGAATGCGTCGTCTTGAAGAGGGTTTTCTTTTTCTGTCAATTTTATCGTGAAAGAGGAGATGAATTTATGGGTGAGGAAATTTCCTCACAAAGGAAGTAAGTGCAACCAGCTCGCACAAAAATGGGCTAATAACATCCGACGATGCTATTTGGGGGCGCACTAAAGACAGGTTTATTGACAATGAATACATCGAAATAGACCCCCAAAATAAAATAGAAGGTAAACAAAGAATGAGAGAATATGAATGGTTATATACATAGATGTGTGTGTGTTTGTAATGTGAGCACGCAGAGAGACTCATATCTCCACTTGCATATTCTCTGAATTTAAAGATATGTACATATGCACTTTGCTCAATGTCCATGTTCTGGATGTATATGAGTATATATAATATCTAATATATAACCTCTGCTTCTGTCTGTTTAAGGCAATATCGTTATATAAATATATGGTTGCGACTATTATCTTTCAGTATATCGCATATATAAATATGTGTACGTTTATATATAAATACATGATAAAAGTGCATATATTTCTGTTTCCATGTGTATTTCTGCGTACATATTTTAGTTTAACTCGATCTGTATCTTCGATCATATATATATATATATATATATATATATATATATATATATATATATATATATATATATATATATATGTGGTTGTGCACCGAAAGATTTTCAGCCCAACCAAGGACACTTGTGAAAATTTGGTTAAATTGTACACCGTGTCGACCCAGAACATTTCACGACACACTCGTCTATATGTTATTCGTGTATGCATATATATGTTTGTTTGTACTATATTTTAACCCATACATTATGTACGCAATGTGTTCATGGAAACACAAAGGAGTACATATATATATATATATTATATGTGTGTGTGTATTTATTATCCCTCTAAGATGGTCAATATGGAGAAAATTTGTTTCATAGAGAAGTTGTCTGATGGTGACTGTAAGGGAAAATAGTTGAAAAAAAGTGATTGAAATGATTGGGACAGTGATTTTCTCGCTAAGTTAGACGGTCCGACAGAAATTACTAACCCTGTTGGGATTGCTATGAGTTTGAATTTGTTATCAGAAGGTTTTTATATTAAGATGGTTAGTTTACGGGCATGTTCACCATATTAATCCACAACAATATAGAATATAGACATTCAAAAACGAATCAATCACAAGGCAATCGAGTAAGAAACACCGATTATGAGATTTCAATAAAACAACATGCATTTATGTACAATTAATATACAATTTGAAAACTTGTAGTTTGATAATGCAAGAAATTGACCATTGATAAATTGGGTTTCTTATTGATTTACAGTTCAAAATTGTTCAAGTGTTTATGAATTGGTCAAATATAGTTAAGTGGAAAATTTTATTTATACAGAATCTTGTGTAGTTTGTATGCGTGAATAAAGTCGGAGTTAAATTGTCTAAATTCTCCAGAGTTGTTTACCTTTGATTGCTTAGATATTTGATTGAATATTTACGAATACTTGAATTGTTTAGATATTTGATTGAATATTTACCAATACTTGGATTGTTTAGATATTTGATTGAATATTTACCAATACTTGGATTGTTTAGATATTTGATTGAATATTTACCAATACTTGGATTGTTTAGATATTTGATTGAATATTTACCAATACTTGGATTGTTTAGATATTTGATTGAATATTTACGAATATTTGTTAGTAGTGAGTTATTATCACTTTTTAGTATTGTAAGAAATTGTTCCTGGTAGAGCGAAATGCTGCGTGTGTTGAGTCAGAGAAATTTGCGCGGCAAAAATGTAGCTGGTTATGATTTTGACTGGCGTGGATTCGTTTGGCACTTCTTCAGGTTGAAATTCTGACTGCCTTGAATCGATCTGAACGCTTCCTTTTATTTAGTTCTGGAAGTAGGAATCGGCGCGAAAAGATATTTTCGCGTGAATTTGCTACAGTTTGAGCCAATGAAAAGTCTAGTTCTCTGGAACTAGGGTGTTGATTGGTTAAAAGGTAATTTTGCGGTAGAGTGTATTATTCCGGAGGGGTGAAAAGGTATATATGGACTATTCCATCAACCCTATTCCCATTGTTCCCTCTTTTTTGACATGCAACATATTTAAGGCACATATCCATCAATAAATATTAGTATGAAGAAATCTTTTCGAGGGATAAAACATGTGATGTTGTAGTACTTCCCATTTATTTGATTGATTGGTTTTTTACGGCTTATCAACCCTTTTAATGTTATTTAAAGCGTAAATATATTTTTGTAAGATATATGATTGTAAGAATTTTATTTCTTGGAAATAATAATTTTCTGATACAAGTCTTACTATTTAACCCATGAGCTGAGAGGAGAAGAGGTAGATTCATAACTTTCCCAAGGTATTTGCACATAAGTGAATCTTATATAGGAATAAAATGTCGCTAAGAAAACACAATCGATCCCATTATTATATTAAGTAGACCACGTGACCATAGAGGAAACACATAAGTAGGAGGTTGCGTGATGTCTAATTGATCGTCATTTCTAGTCTATCCTCTGTTACTATTCGGATCGCTATTTCTACACTCTTCTCTTCTCTACACTATCCTCTATTCGGATCAATACGGTGGTTACTTTTCGAGCGAGTATTATCGATCAAGTACTACTAGTGCAAATGATATTCGAAGGCGTCTGACACTAACATTGTTCAACAGAGTACTATAGTTGTATCTACGATTACAAAGTCTCTACTACAACGAGCTTACGAAAGTGACAACGAGTATTTGTTGTCATTACAAAAGTGGCAACGAGTGTTCGTTGACATCAAAAAGTGAATATAACGAATACTACTGGAAATCGAACTCGGCTATTCGACTTCTCAATCCGAGCCATTATCTATTATACCACCTGAAAATCCAAGCTTACAGCACCTGGTATTCCCGAACATTTACCCATCTAGGTTCTAACCAGTCTCGGCGTTGCTTAACTTCGGTGATCGGATGAAAACCGGTGTTCCGATTCGGCATAGATGTAAGCCTCTTTCCATTTTGTCATTCAATTACCCACTGTTCGTTTGATATGTGGATTAGTATATCATATCTTCTACAATAATATAAAATGATATAATTGTCTGTCACGCAATTGGATCTTCTTAGTAATGACATATTCCGTTGTTATGTTAACAGGTGATATTTCTCGACGCCAATAACTGCTTCGGTTTATGATAATAATTGATATTTTAGGGTTATATATATATATATATATATATATATATATATATATATATATATATAATTTTAAATGGTGTCAGACATTTTTTGCATGCGAAGATAAAATTAATTGTAGAGATTAAAAAAATGCCGAAATATAAAATATAATTTGACTTTATATACTCATCGGTCACACAGCCGGGTTTTAGTTTCTTACTGATGAGATATTATGTTATTATGGTAACATGCGGTATGTCCGTATGCCAATAAGCGAACATGTTTCATGTTATAACAATGGGATATTTCATTAGAAAGTAAGTGAGATTTAGATGTTAATAGATTTGTTTTGTGTAAGATATTTCAGAAGGTGGACTTTTTCCTTTTTTTTTTTTTTTTACTTTTAATGATTTCAAAAACCTTTTTTTGTTGCATGCGACAATAAAGTTGGTTACTCATGCAGAAATAATAACCAACAGCAAAATATCGCAGTAATTATTTGACGGTTACAATAAACTAGTTGTGTAATAAAAGGCATAATGTTATTTTCCAGCAGTACTGAAGTTTTTTCTTCATATCTGCAAGGTTTCTTTACTTCCTATTGCTTCTCTGAGAACCATTTCCTTTCTAATCATTCGAAGTCTCCCTCACGATCACCAAAAAAAAAAATTAAATTTTGTGTCTATTTGTAATATGAGTAACTTGGCAAACTGGAATTGTGGAAGCTGAGAGCCAATAATTTTAGTAACCAAATTAGGCACACAAAAAGCGACGAAAGTAGCATGGAACGTTGAAGGGGGAAAAAACGTATTTAAAAAAAAAAAAAGCATCGATCAGGACGAAATAGGACAGAAGAGAGAAGAGTATATAAATGGTATGACGATTCCGGACCAAGAGTGAGTGAAATGTAGAACTCTTTGGACCAGATTGTACGGTCTGATTAAGTAAGCTATATGTTCATGGCTGCTTACCAGTTGGAATCCTGCCCTTTTCCATCACTGCGCTAGATAATAAGCCTAATCGACTGCTTGTGGAAGCCTTTTGTCAATCTACATTCGCCAAACTTTTCGAAAGAACTTAATAAAACAAGTAAATAAACAAAATGCATAGAGTAAGAATTGGATTAAAAATAGATCAACCCAGGCTTCTTTCTGATCTGCCTAGGATTCCTTCCTCTAATCAAATGAATTGATAAGGTGCGCATTTTGTCGCCGTTTTTTCTTTATGTACCATCTTCAGGACTTTGGCTGTTTTTCCATGTTCTTTTGATGCTTTGAGTAACATTTGACCCTTTACCAACCGTTTTTTGTCCTCGTCTTGCTAGCTATTCACATAAAGTAGGTTGCTCGCTGCTTCCCGTTGAAACATCGGTTCCTGTACGATCACCGAAGTTAAGCAACGTCGAGTCTGGTCAGTATCTTGATGGGTGACCGCTTGGGAATACAAGATGCTGTAAGCTTGGATATACGGGTGGTGTAATAGATAATGGCACGGAATTGTTAATCGAAGAGTTTAGTTCATATTTCAGTTGGATTCGTTATAATTTACGCGCAAATAATCTTTGAAAAGGTATTAATCCACCTCTTTAGTAACACTTGTATAACTAAAATCATTATCATCTAAAAAAAAAAAAAGAAAAATTTTCTTACAATCTCAAAATATTGTCTGGCTTTAAATAAAATTCAAAGGATTCATCAGCCGTCGAAAACGAATCCGTTAATCAATCGCTGCCTTCCCTGCTTTTCTTGCCTTCACTACATCCTCTGAGTGTTAAATTCGCCAGGCTATCTTTCCTCAGAAATGTCATATTTCTCTCTTAAATATGTTGGCTTTTTTTTTTTTTTTGGTTTTTTTTTTTATTTGTTTTATATTTAACCTTCCTTGTTTCTAACACGTTATTTCCATGATATTCTCAACCGTTGTCTACAGAAATGTAATTCTGTTGCTTCTAGCCTATTTTCATCTCTTTGGAAATTGTCTAAAATTCACTGCTATATAGTAGTATTGATATTACATAACAGTTCAGCACTCTTTTCTTTGTTTCTAGCGAAATATTTTCCATGTCTTAATACTTTGCTTACATTTTGGAAGGCAACTTTCGTAATTCAAATTTGCCAACTGGTCACGGTGTCACACTTTCAGGGGAATTTGGAAAAGGGGCATAATCCCTGGTAAGCATTTACCTATGACGTAAGCAGTTTCAAACTTTATACGTGTAAATAAAACTTAAATAGAGATAAGCGCTTTAAGAAATCAGTGATCGATTGGGCACTGTCTTTATATAATAAACAGGAAACCTAAAATGATAAAACAAATCGATATTTTTCTATTCTGCCAAATATCATGGTTTGAAGGCAGCCTGTTGAATGCTAATCTACAAAATATATTTCCTATTAACAATACCCATGAAAATTTCACGATTTTCCTAGTTTAATTTTTGGATGAATCCACATTCTGTAATTGGTAATGCAATAAGCTCCTTGCGAGTTCCGTGACTATAAAATACCCTTGGGAATTCTCCTATTGCCTCGATAAGTGTTTGACCTTAAAAAGTTCAGTAGAATATTACAGTAACAATTATAATGATGAATGCATGTCATTATGTAAAGTAAGAGGGCGCAAATGAAAATATTAAAAATTGACTGGGTTTTCCATTTTACAGAAGCAGATTTAAACACATGAATAATATCGCTTCCTCGACCATGCCATTCTTTCTTTCCCTCACTCAAACAAAACGACGCCTCTGATATATATTTTCATTCGTTTTGTGGGAAGGGTACATGTAAGGTATTGCAGGTTTATCCTCGCAAAGAAATAAAAATGGTCTATTGTTTATCTGAGGTAATGGCAGTGTGTAACGTATACGCTAACTAAGGAAAAAACGTAATTGTAATAGAATGTTTTTCTTACGAGCAGATCAGTCAAGTTCAACATTGTCCTAGTTTAATTATAACAGGATCACCGGAGATGATCCCAAGAATTGAAATCGGCTAATGGAGTTCGACTTCGATCTAAAGTTGTTGGTATTTTTTATTTCGCACTTCTATCAGTAGGTCACGTTATAGATTATTACTGGCTGATTGTACTATTTAACCCTATAAAACGATTTGCATAATACTTGACGAAAAGATGACCACAGCCAAGTAATCCTAAATGACCCGATAAATGCAATGAAGGACCCAGTATCGTATCTAGATATACTGCTCAATCACGCGATGATTTGGTTCAATTAGAACAGTGGTTTTCCAATCTTTCTTTAACCTCATCAATTTATCGACTTATGAATGTACGCGACAACTGGATCTAAGTTTAATTCCAGGTTTCACTGATTAAAAAAAATAGAATAAAATAAACAAATCCAATAATTTGATCTTTTAGTAAATTTTGGCGATTAGTACTGAAAACTCTGAGACTGTTTTCAAAGACAAAATTTGGTAAATTCGTCATCAGCTAACGATTTATCTAAATGCTGGCACACTACGCTCTTCGCCATGAAACAGTTTGACATGCCAATGACTCGGTTTTTCTTGTCAAAAGACAGGGTTAATTCCCACCTTTTTAAAGGTGAAATGAATACAAACATCTAAAGTTCGAATCTGATTCTTTTTTCTGTGTCGATAACCGTCACATCATCCTGCACGTCATAGCTATGCAATGCCTGATAAACAAATTATTACCTTTTCAACCCATGAATTATTTGATCTAGTATCCTCATCTATTTCGTTGTGATCATTATGTTCATATTTAGATTTTTGTGAGCTTTATATCGTAATGTTATATGGACATGGAAATATCAGAAAAACATGTTTGTTTTTTTTATCCTTAAACAGTTGTCAATTACCTATAAATATATTATCTCTGGTTACTTTTATTTTTAATGTTTTGAAATATTAAATATAAGCTTTATTTACAAAATAGATGCTTCTTTATCTTTATTTATTTCTTGGATGCTACTGTCCCTTCCCATCAATAGAGTTGTATATTGTTTCTCACTCGTATACTCTGACTTTTTTTGATTATTGACTCTTCTGCTATATTCCTGCCGCAGGCGTCTCTGATATTAGCATTGCCGGGTGCGTGGCTCAAGCGGGAACTTACCATGGTCTGAGTGGGCGGAAGAAGAACTATCTTCAACCAAAAATATATGAGAGGGCGAAAAATCCTGCGCAAGGCCAGTGTCCAAAGTTAACCGTCCCAGGTACTACTGAACACGGAAGCACCACAAACACAATTCCTTCCACCCCCACTTTCACCCAGACTCATTGTGCAATTATGACTTTACCTTACCTTACCTTAGATCATTCTTATTGATTTGGAAGAATTTATAGTGTGCTGAAGAGGCGCAAAAGGCAGATCTCCAAGAAGAATGCATTATCTTCCTCTCTCTCATAGAGACACACACACATATATAAATAAAGTAGCGGATTTGGTGTGTATATATATATATATATATATTTCACGGCTCGACTTAATTCCCAAAATCAATAACTCAATGACCAGATATCAGATATTAATGATGTGTAAGTAGGTCGAATAGACAAATTTTCAGCCCCACCTACTCGTGTAAGATATATATATATATATTCGACGTATGAGGGCTAAGCGGCTCAGTTCCTAGAAGCCGACACCCAAACACCAGAACATAGATTTGATTATAGTGGCGAAGGTTTTGTGCAGAACCAACCACACTTTTTGAAGAGCTGGTGCACCGATCCTTCTCAGGTTTTGAATTCAGAGTAACTAAAAATAGAAAGACATCACATCGTTGTTGATTCATGAAAAGTGCGCCACTAGTGGCAAAATGGTAAACGAGCACTGGAAATGAGAATCATGGATTTTAGATTATTGTCTGAGACATTAATCTTGTTTGCCCATGGCAAAGTCTCTCGTCACTAGTATGCCATGGTGGCTGATATAGATGAAAGAGATTGAGTGAATATATGAGCAAACTCTACTGAGCATAACTCTGTTACCCGCTCAAAGTAGTGTCGTCAGTTGCCCCCCATGCAGGATTGTCCAGCATTTCGATGATGAAAGACGGTTAATTCGAGGCACATTTGTCCTATATTTTCAGAATTTTTAATTATTTAAAAAAAGAAATTACCCGTAAAAGTTACTTTTTTTTTTTTTTAAAGAAAACTTAATAAAGTCTGAAGATGCAGTGTAAACCAACTGCGAAACAAATTTTACGTTTATAACTAGAAAATTCAAATGTAAGGTTTTTCACTATTTACACTATTGTCCTCATCTTTGTTGCCATACTGGCACAGTCGATAAAGTCATTAGTTAGATCCAGTTACAGGACCCAAAGAGTGCGAGTTAAATACCTGGTTAAGGTGGCGGAGAAATAAAGGGTTCAGTTTGACATTCCAACCACCTTAAGAAGACCGGAGCGTACAACGGCCAAAACGTTTTGATAAATATATGCAACAAATATGAGGACAATAGTCCGAATAATGTAAATAGTGTATATAACACCTCATCTCAGAAATATAGACATATAATTAAGTGATTCATTGATTCTAGAAGATAATTTCTATCATTCATATATATATATATATATATATATATATATATATATATATATATATATATATATATATTAAAGAAAACAAAATACGTTGGTGGAAGCAACGGACAGCTTGCTAAAATGTAAACTCTTATTCAGAGATGGTCGGGAATAAAAACGACGATATAATATATATATATATATATATATATATATATAAATTTCAGTGAACGACTACAACTAATACTTTTTACACAATCATCAGGCGGTTAGTAAGAGTTTTCACACATCGAACATATTTTTTTTATAAGCGTATCTTTGGCGTGGCACAAGACCGAAAGTATAGGGCACCCACTTGATCCACACTAGGTGCCCAATAATTTTGGTCTGAGCCACATCAAATCTACACTTAGAAAACCAACAGCAGGCGGTCGTTAAGGGTTATGTGTGATAACTGCTACCGATCGCCTGATGATTGCGTTAAAAGTATGAAACTGTAAGTCGTGGTCGGCTGAAAATTTAATTAAAATATATTAAGTCCCTGCCAGTTAATGTGGCACGAAACACTTTTTACTACGGTGTATCTCTATAGCAGACTCTAATTGAAGTCGCTTAATTTATTCTTATATATATATATATATATATATATATATATATATATATATATATTGTTTGGAGGGAGATGGAAAGCATAGAATGATATTTGTACGTTGGAATAGATAAACCAAAGATTAAATTGCCCAAGTACGGATTATGAACAGACGGATGTCTAACTGATCAGATGAATGCATTGTTATTTGGCTGCCTTACAAACATGATTTCACATTTAGAAATGAGCCATAACTTTTTGGTAGAAATTCAATGTTTTGATAGATGTATTTCGCTGCCATAAAAACTGCACGAAATCTAATTAAAGAAAGTCAAACAAGAAGTCTCGAGAAAAGAATAATTTGCTAAAAACATTTTTGCGATCAATTATTTCGGTTTTTATCTCTACTTTTGATTCGCTCTTTACAATTCATCTTTTTACTTTTGCGGTCGTGTCTCTCTTTCCTCTCCTTCTTCTTCCCTATTTCCATGTTACTTTTATGTTTTGCCTTCCTCCTCTCTATTTCCATGTCTATTTCAGTGATGCATCGTTATTGATAGCGTTTGGGAACTGACAGTTTAGTGGCTAGACCGTTTGAATGGAAATAATAGCACCGATGGTAGAATCCATGTTAAATGCGCTACTTCTTTTATAAGAAAAAAAAATCATTATTCAGAGACAGGCAGGTAGATAGTTTAGCGAAGGATATCAATTATTCAACAAAAAGCTTTGACGAAACTGAGCTGCAGACTTTGGTACTTTCCTAGATATCTATAGGATCAGCTTCGATTTATTTAACGGGATTTGAAAGTAAATGGCGGGCCAAGTCTTGAACACAAACTACCCACATTTAAACCAATATAAAATCAGTATTAGTCAGTTGGAACTGGAATATTTTTTTTTATTATTTTTACTACCAAATTATAAAATATAATTAGTTTTTAGTGAAAAATACGACTTCACCAGTTATTTTCCCAGATTCCTTCAGGATGAAAGAAATCATGATTCGTCACAGATGTTTTTTTTATTATATGTGGATTGCAATAGCCTTTTGAGAAAAATAATGGATTGGCTTAACGATACTATTTCCACGGTTATGAATTTTTGTTTTCCTGGAAATTGTTGGTTTTGAAGTTATTCTTCTCTTAGAAAAGCTGAAATCAAAAAATCAGAGAAACTTAGAGAGGAGAGACAATCATTTTTTTTATCTTACACATACTCAATTTGAAAATTAAGTTTTATTTATATGAAATATACAGTGTATAAACCAAGACCTCAATACAAATAAAATAAAATAAGCATGCGGCGAAAAGCGTGTTACCTAAGATATATAACTAGGTGGTATGGATATAAAAATCTGCGCGTTTTCCAAAGTCTTTCCTTTTTCCAATTCTTCTGTTACGTGAACAGCTACTGTCCAGCATGTAAGTAATCAATCAATCACACGCGCACGTTTTCACTCTTTTCAGAAATTGCCACTTTTGTAGAAATACATTGTTGTTATTTTAAACAAAATAAAATGTTCATTTGCATGTTAATACCTTTCGTTGCCAAGGCTTTTTTATTGAACTAGAAGTGGTAAACGCAATATTAATCTGTACATAAATAACCTAAATTCACTAAAAAGAAATCTGCCAAAGATTGGACGAAATGACGACGACAAAATTTAGAGTTTGAATTCATACATACGTAAATAATTTTATTCCGTTAATAAATGGAAAGATAGAGTACACTATATTCGTTAAATATATATACTGTGGTTGTTGATAATTCTATTGTTAATGTTTTATATAATTGTTACAAAACAATTGCATGCTTTTACTTATAAAAGTAAAAGCAGTCGTGACAATAAGTAGAAACCTACAGATGTCAACATAGTCAGGTCCAAGTGCAATGAAACTCTACAGTGTGTAAGAAGATTACATTGCTTCAATCGTTTCATTGTACAGTTAAAATCTTGTTTACATTCAGTAACCCACATTGTTATTTTCAATAACGACTCTTCAAAATGGAGGTCATTAATAGCTATCTACAGATTTCTTTATTATTTATGAATTGATATGCCTTCTTGAGAATTGGTAGTGAATTGGTTTCTCATTGCCTTCTCTGCATCATTGAATCCAAAGCTAGAGAGTCTAGTAGACTTTGCCAATTAACCTATAGCTAAAGAGAGAAGAGATACTGATGCCTTTCTTAAATGCATTAGTTAGAATGTGAACACAGTCAAGTAAGGCAAAATGTGATATCGGCTCGCAGACTCTACTTTCCGTTTCTGCCTACTAACAATACTATCATTCTCCTCCTGCCACCTCTACTATCATTCTCCTCCTGCCACCTCTGCTATCATTCTCCTCCTGCCACCTCTGCTATCATTCTCCTCCTGCCACCTCTACTATCAAACATTCTATTGCACTACTCGCACTTCCATTACTCCCGTTTATTGTCAATGTCAACCCGCGGCATTATATTGAGAAATTTATCTCATCAGCTGCTCCAGGATAATATATTCTTTCACTGTCGCCATCACTATTTACGATTTGTCTTGAATCCCAGTTTGATTCGTTGCTAGAATATTAAAACTTGCAAAAATATCATGAATTTTTCTAAGGTGTATCTTCGGCGATAATCCATCATCGTCACAAACGTTTTACAAATATCAGGATGTTATGTTACTAGTTTCGCCTCAAGTGGAAGGCATAAATAACTTCACCCTGTGAAAGTGGAAGGGTATTTAAATATTGTTCTCGGAATTGATAGTCGAGAGGTTTCCTATTGAGTTTTCCACGGTGATTTTATTGAAAGCTCGTCATTGGCTCAAAAAGTTGTTTTAAGAAAATGCTTGAATGAAGAGTGCAGAAAGAATGCACCTATCTTCAAATAGGCTGACAGTTTGCGTCTGTCGTTTCCCTGAACGCAAAGAAAATCTGGTGCAGAGTTATTCCGTCAGTTATAACAGAAATCGGTCGATGGAATAGCCCGGATGTACTGACTACGGATTAGGTGTACCTGCCTTCAGTGGCTGAACAAGTGGCGAAGCGAAGAAAGCCGATTGCGACAAGAGTGGATTTGTGATTATTTCAACGTGCGCTGACCGTTTTATTCTTACGACAGAGCTGGAACATAAAAATAGAAATAAACGACCTTGTTATTTCGTTTATTTTAGTCAAAAAGTGAACCCGGCAAAGACAGAATCTAAAGCGACAAAGGGAAACAGCGAGCAAGCTACCTAACGAGCTTGTGGAGACGAAGAACGAAACAGGGAGTGGATGGATAGTAAAAAGACAAAACTTACGAAGAGCTACAATGGATGGGAAATTGTGGATGGCCATGTTCACCCACGTCGGTATATGAAGTGGTGTTCATTAGCAAGTTGGTTTAATCCCGTATCCATATTTAAAGGTTATCCATGTATAGCGATGAAATATATATATATATATATATATATATACATACACACACATCTCATATGTGTGTGTGTGTATATATATCACAAGACATCTCTCTCTCATATATATATATATACATATATATGTGTGTGTGTATATCACAAGACTTCTCTCTCTCATATATATATATATATATATATATATATATATATATATATATTACAAGACATCTCATCAACCGCTTCGGTACAAATCTTTTGTGAGATTTTTCGCCAACTGATTTGTTAATTTTTATACAAAGAAGAATCTGTAATGTTATTAGTCCTGACATCTCGGTTTCAGTAACTTTCCCGTCGCTATAATATAGTTTCTTTGTGCCTTTTCTGTAAATATTTTCATAGTAATTCTTCTGATGAGCTCTCCTTTTTGGCAAATCGACTTTCTGAATTTAAGCGTACGACTAGATTGGCGGCAAGGTCTCATCATCTTAGAGTTGAAATGACTCGATGGAACCGTAAGATCTATGTTAATATTTTCTTCTTCTGTCGCTTCTCGCTTGTTGAACGCTGTTCTAGCTTCTTGCCTTGCGGTCAACTTTGATTTTCAAAAATGCAAAAGCATTGTCAATCATTATCGTTTTCGCTCTTAAATCAAGTTTTTATTGTTATCTCTCCTTAATTGCATTTTCTTTTTCTCATATTCTCTCACACTCAGTAATTCATTGCGTCTTAGTGGCTTTGTTGCTTTGCTAGTGGTGTAATGATTAAAAAGATTTCCAAGTAAATGCTTAATTGATAGTTCCTCTATTCGAATGATTAGAGGAACTATTTTCAATAGTTTAATATGTAGAGTAAATACGACAGTTTTCTTATTATTTCTTCTTTAGCATCTGGGTAGCTCTCCATAGCATCCTGTCCTTTGTAGCGTTTACTAATGTATTTCTGTTATCTCTCCCAGTTCCTGTTCGGGTAACCATTTACACAAGAACGCTAGTTAGGCTATGCGCTACTTTGCCAAGAATCTTAGAGTTGAAATGACTAGATGTAACCGTAAGATCTATGTTAATATTTTCTTCTTCTGGCACTTCTCGCTTGTTGAACGCTGTCCAGGCTTCTTGCCTTGTGGTCAGTGGGTTTATTTTAGTCAAAAAGTGAAACAAATTCGATACACACGTAAGCGATCATGTATCTTTCGATACATGACTGACGAGGCAGATTTATCCCGCAGTAGGTTACCATTTCTTTCTGCAGTAGACCAGTTGCCATCCAAGGCTATAGAACCTGGTCTGTCCTGCTATTTACCCATAGGTGGGGGAAGAAGAGGATTCATACCTTTCCCAAGTGTATCAGCACGGATTCGACTGGAATTCTAACTCGGTTCTCAGATTTCTCAATCTTAGCCGTTATCCATTATTTCACCGTAGATTACAACCCAAGAATAAGATTTGGTTTACTGCTAGAAATTGTTTTTTTTTTTTTTTTTTTTTTTTTAACGCGTGGGTAATGATCTGGCCGAAGGGAAATTTTTAAGCCACAAGCGTTTGACTCAAAGAAGCCGCACTCTGTCAAAAAACCTGGTGTCATGTCTGATCTGCAACGCAGTACAAGACCAGAACTTGAGCTCATCTTGTTGATTCCATTTTCCTCGTCGATAACCTTCACACCACACGCACGTCCCACATTTTGTAAATTACCCACAATAAAAGAAACCGTGCAGCAACATTTAAGAAAATGGTATGAGCTTCCGCTTTCCTATGAAACAGGATTCTTAGTTTCGCATGAAATGTTAAGTTTTAAACTATTAAGAACAGATTCATTGTCTATGTGCCACGCCGATTCTAGGCATAGGCGATCAACGCTCTCCACACCTTTCTATCTTGTGTGGTTCTTTGACACATGTTCGTCAGGAAAGAGGTTCACTGCCTTCCTCTATCATTCTTGCCCTCGATACGCCCCGTGAGGGTTAAGTTTTGCAAGCCCTTCATAGCTAAATCCATTATTTTTCTATCTAATTACGATGAGATGTAAATCGTTTAAAATGTTTGAAGTTAAAACTTAAAAAAATCCTGTTTGTTTAGTATTGAAAATATTAATCTTTATTTGCCAAAAGTATTTGATATTATGAACTATTTGTGTAATTTACATATGACTGCAATGCAAAGCGTTGTCCTATCACTTGTGTTATGAAATATTCTAATATGTATAAAATTGTAAAATTCGTGTAGGTATTTATCTGCACACTCACGTCGCAACAGAATGCAACCCAAGTTCGGAATTTGATGTGGGATTTCGGAAACGCCGTTCGAAAATTGATCGACACTTCCCATTTTGGAGACGCTTCAGGCGCCGGATAATAACTTCATCCTCTTCTAAGGTACTGCCCGGTGGGAATGACTCCTGGAGCTTGAACTGATATACATTTCAACTATGCTGGCGGGAGTCATAAACAGTCAAATAAATGTATTACGCATTCTACAACATGGCTGAATCGCCAATATTGCACTAAGTCAGCATCAAAAGAAAGTTCCAAAAATTATCACTAACAAGTCTTAGTAACGAACAACTACAACTTATTCTGCAG
This sequence comes from Acanthosepion pharaonis, assembly GCA_903632075.3. NCBI lineage: Eukaryota > Metazoa > Mollusca > Cephalopoda > Sepiida > Sepiidae > Acanthosepion > Acanthosepion pharaonis. Next base: position 903,890 of record CAHIKZ030005434.1, on the reverse strand, counting down.
GTTACCCAGATCAATATACACGAGGGAGGCCGAAACGTTGTGGTAACAACAACAAAGATTACGACAATAGTGTAAATATTCTAAAAGCTTTCGAGGAACCATATTACAGGCTATAAGCTTGTAAGAGCCAAATTATAACAATGTTGGAAAGATAACAACGTCAATATTACATCCAGATCTTGACTTGTCAACACTAGTCATTTTAAGCGGTAACAGTTTGTGACAAGAAGAAAAAGATCTAACGCTATGACAGGAACTTAATTTATTCTTTTTTTCTTATCATACTTCGTGCACATTTATTTACAAATCCCTAAATCATTGGGTATTTTGGTAATGACCATATTATAATTTTGCTTCTTTCTCCGTTAGTAAGTTATCATATGCGTTACACACTGCCATTACCTGAGATAGATAATCAACCATTCCGTTTTGATTGCGAGGAAAGACGGAAGAAAACATATCAGAGACGCTGTAGTTGTAATGGAGCGGAAAGGACGTGAAGAAAGAAGAGACAATAACACTCTCATACGTTTTAACGTCTGCTTCAGTTAAACGAAAAAAAATGTTACCAATCTTTCTTTTTTTTTTTTTTTTTCGCCCTATTACTTTTTGCGGGGGGGTGGGGGTGCGAGTAGTTAGAACGTTCGCTTTCTGACCATGAAATCCAGGTTCGAATATCATGATGGTCGATTTGCTAGAAAGGTGACCTTGATGCTATCAGTCTGGAGGAAGCGATCCAAGCGTTCAGCATCTTTGGAAAGTGTCTGAAAACCATACCATGGGTTGACAAAACTCTTGGAATTCGTCGGTGGTTGTGCTAGCACGAAGTCGTAAGACATCGTGACCGAGCGGTTGAGCTGGCTAGCCTTATTCAGACTGGTGATCACGCTAGATCTCGATCTCTCTCTCTCTCTCTCTCTCTCTCTCTCTCTCTCTCTCTCTCTCTCTCTCTCTCTCAGGTCCAGCCAAACTAAGTTGCAGTATAAACCAGAGATGGGCTCTGTGTGTGTTGAAGAAACACAGATGTGCCTGAGCAGGCGCCTGCAATAGGGATTAGCTAGTATCCTGGTATTCTCGAATTCGAATGGTTTGCGCCATTTAATTAATTTTCTTACGCTCATATTTATGAATGGTGTTGCAATATTTTGTTGAATTTCTTAAGTTCAAATATTTAACGATGCAGTAAGGGAATTTCCTTGTGTATTTTATAGTTTGGCAATTAGCAAGCAGCTTATTCAATTATTAAATATCAAAAATTGTGGTTCATCAGAAAATTCAAATGGTAAAACCTTGCTTTTTCTTTTTGATTAATTGCTTCGTTTTTGTGCGGCTTATCAACCCTTTGCTGATTATTTAAAGCCAGAAAATATTTCAAGATTGTAAGAATTTTTACGTTAGAAAATTTTGTGATGCCAGCGAATACTCGTTACCACTTTTGTGATTCCAACGAATACTCGTTGTCACTTTCGTCTTGCTCGTTGTATTAAAGAATTTGTAATCGCAGATACAACTATAGTAACGCCGTTGAACAATACTGATGTCAGACGCCTTCGAATAGCAGTCGCACTAATAGTACTTGCTCAATAATACTCGCTCGAAAAGTAACCACCGTACAGTGATCTGAATAGAGAAATAGTATAGCGTATAAAGTAGAGAATAGCGGCCTGTATAGTAATAGAGGATAGACTAGAAATGAAGATCGGTATAGTACAGAGGATAGTGTAGAAATGAAGATCGGTATAGTACAGAGGATAGTGTAGAAATGAAGATCGGTATAGTACAGAGGATAGTGTAGAAATGAAGATCGGTATAGTACAGAGGATAGTGTAGAAATGAAGATCGGTATAGTACAGAGGATAGTGTAGAAATGAAGATCGGTATAGTACAGAGGATAGTGTAGAAATGAAGATCGGTATAGTACAGAGGATAGTGTAGAAATGAAGATCGGTATAGTACAGAGGATAGTGTAGAAATGAAGATCGGTATAGTACAGAGGATAGTGTAGAAATGAAGATCGGTATAGTACAGAGGATAGTGTAGAAATGAAGATCGGTATAGTACAGAGGATAGTGTAGAAATGAAGATCGGTATAGTACAGAGGATAGTGTAGAAATGAAGATCGGTATAGTACAGAGGATAGTGTAGAAATGAAGATCGGTATAGTACAGAGGATAGTGTAGAAATGAAGATCGGTATAGTACAGAGGATAGTGTAGAAATGAAGATCGGTATAGTACAGAGGATAGTGTAGAAATGAAGATCGGTATAGTACAGAGGATAGTGTAGAAATGAAGATCGGTATAGTACAGAGGATAGACTAGAAATAGCGATCGTTTCGTTAGTCGTCATCTACTTCCTACATATATGCGTTTCTTCTATGGACACGTGCTCGACTTAATTCAATAATGGGATCGCCTGTGTTTGCTCACTAGCGATTTTGTTCATATTTAAGCGTTGGTAACGACACTTTATTCCTATATAATATATTATAATGATTTAGTGATGCAACTCTTACTAATTAACCCATAGCTGAGGGAAAGAGATGAATTCATAACTTTCCCAAGGGTATTTGAGCGTAAGTGAATATAACGGCCCCAACTCCAATTGGAACTCGGCTCTCCGATGAACAGTTCCAAGCCATTATCCATTAGATCAACATTTACAGTACCTCGTATTCTTACGCGGCTCGACGTTGCTTAACTTTGGTGACGGGACTACAAATTGTTTAGAATATTTTTATTTTTTTGTTCCATTATTTACCAGGCTCGACGTTGCTTAACTTTGGTGACGGGACTACAAATTGTTTAGAATATTTTTATTTTTTTGTTCCATTATTTAGAGTAGCCCCATCGATACGCCGGTTGAAAGCAACAGACTGACAGGATATAATCGAGTTGATGTACAATACGATTAATATGATTGAAATCTGATATATATATTTTTTTTTCTTCATCGAATTGATAGAATTCTTCCTTTTATTCTCGTGGTTATGGACATCTCTTTATTTTGTCTTGTGCTCTCAACATCGAAACGTTAGTAACTGAAGAAGAGATAAAAGGAAATATTATTTGACATCTTTCATCTTCACTGTCTTTTCTCGTTCTAAAGTTAGTTGGCCAAGTCAGCACAAAAGCAACTATTCACGAACACCGCCTTCCCTTTTATGTAGCACTTGTGATGATAAGCGAGACATCCAGCAATCATAAAGCTCTATAACTTGACTCCACCTTCAGGAGGCACGTGTTCTTGTTATCTAAGTAGGCATCTTTTTTTTTTTTTCATATCTGCACTTATATATTATTCCTTTCACTTTCGATAAAACTTAATTCATGGTTTAAAACACTGTCTGTCTGTACGATTTCTTTTCTTTTTTTTTTCTCTCTAACTTTATCAGATTCTGTTTTCCGTCTACTTTTAGATCCGCTTTCTGCTAACAATATATTAGGAATAAAAGTTATAGCGAAAAACATGCTTGTAAAAAAAATTAATATTTGATTACCAATAAAATTTTGGAATAATCTTGTTAATATTTCAGTGTATATTCCTGTCATTCTTAGGACATAATATATTGAAATATTATTTTCTGTCTATATGTTATATGACGGAAATAGATAAAGAAAAGCAAATGCTAAAATATAGGAATATAAAGAATAAAATATTAGTTTAGACAAAATTGAAAGGATTAGAAAATACTGTATATACTTGCGTATTATGTGACTTTTGAAGGCCTAATTTTGAAGCTAATTTTAAAGGGGTCGTATGATACATGAGATATAAAATTAGTCTGTCCTGTTATGCCGTTGACCAAACTATATATCTATTTACTATAGTCAAATTAGGTCTTCAAAGTTGGCATGATACGCGATTATATACGGTATATGAAAATACAATCAGTTGTAAGATAAGATTTACTCAAACGCGCATTTATTTTTACATTATTTACACTCAGACTATTAACCTCAACTTTGTTATCATCACAACATTTCAGCCGTCGAGTCCACCCGCTTTCGTCAGACACTTGTCTATCCGGCTAATTTTCAGAGAATTTCCAACTGAACCTTTTAATCATTTGTTGGCGGGGTGGGGGGATAGATAGTTCTCGTTTCACTGACCATGAAACCCGAAGGCGCATTGGAATAACCAAAGATGCGTCCCAAAAGCTAAGCAGCGTATTAAGAGACAAAAAAACTTCGTTAGAAAAAAAACAAAAGAGTAGTGAAATGTTACGGGATAACTGTTCACCTATATGGCAGTGAATGCTGGACAATCTCCTCAAAGATGAAGAAGAGACATGAAGTAACAGAAATGTACTTCTACAGACGGATGCTGAGGATTCCATGGACCGAACATGTGTGAAACGATGAGGTTTTAGAGAAAAGAGAATCAAAAAGAAAACTTACACTTCACATCAGGAAGAGATAATTGAAATTTTTGGTGAACATCAGGAAAGAGGGCGTGGAAAATTTGATACTCAAGGACATATTGAGATGGAAAGAGGAAAACATACTTGATGACTTGAATAAATGAATGGGAAAACAGGGTTTGGGAGGAATAACGAAAAGATAAAATAATAGAGCTACAGAGGACAGGAAATTGTGGAGAGCCATGATCGCCTACTCCCTGAAGATGTACGGCACATAAAGAAGACTATGTCTAGAGAGATGTCATCTAGTTCTTCTCGGTTATAGCTCGCCCTGCTTTCACTGGGTCTGCAATGCTGGAGCCGGGGATTGAAATCACAATTTATCATCAAATTCACAAAGCAGCTCTTTAATCCACTAGGATACTCTTCGGTTGGATAATCCTGGGTATAGAACTTGGAACTTTAAACGCACGGTACATACTGGTAAGACATCCGCTTGTTACGCCTGATTGCATTTACCGAGGCTTGTCTTTTCTTACTGCTGCTGCTCTTGCAGCGAGGCTGTCATTTTTTTCTCCTTTATTTATTAAAGGTTTCCATATAGTATTTATTTCGGATAGAAAAAAAGTACTAAAGTTTAGAAAATCACATACTAGCTTTATCCGTCCTCAGAAGAAGCAGATCGCCGTCACAGATCTTCATTAGTGAAACCAACACGCAAACTGACCAACATCAGTTAACTAAATAATAAGAATAGCTGTATTTATATTATTTTCACTTATGATTCATCATTCTAAGAATAACCTTGCCATCAGTGATGATAAAAAATAAGAATATTTCATTATCCTTGAAAGAGAGATAAAAAAAAAATTCCATCACCCTAAAACCAACCTTGCCACCAGTGATGAAAGATATTTCATCATTCTAAAATCTGATTATAAAACGACCCTTCCACCACAATCGGGAACACTCAAGAGAGTGGCAGTGGTAAAAAGGCCCAAAATTCACGTATTCCTCATCCCTCCTGGAAAATCGAAAACTGACGATCTGAAACGTTATCCCCAACAACGAAATTCTTGGAACAAGAAAAAAGAAAACAAGTAAGCAACTTTTAAAGAAACAAAACAGATAGTAACACTGACAACATTTTTTAACATACACCATACCAATATCTTTAATTTACATCCCGAAAAAGAAAAATACAATTTCTTGTTATTAATGTCAACACGTGTCTCAAGTCTTATTGTTATAGTACGTTTTATGCATTTTATTTTCAGTATATAATAAAAAGTAAAAAGTATACGTCTATCAACTACTACTACAAATAGATATAACAACTGGATAATTACTACCTCAACATCCGACCCTTTTACACACTCTAATTAAAATTTATTGTTAATATCAAGACATTGTCGGTCGATCTACCTTTTTGCTTTCTTCCGTTGTCAGTAGATCCGTGTAAGATTCAGGGGATTTTTAATCTACGGCTCTATAGTATTCTCTTTCTGTTGTCTGGGAATATCATGTCGTCTTTCCTTTTTTAGTACTTCTCAGTTACTGTTAGTCCTTTTTCCACTGAGTCTGAGTTTGCACACAATTACTAAACTCACCATTACTAAGCCACCAGGTTCACCAAACAACGCGTCAATTCACAAGGCTATATATAGAACTGGAAGCCTTAAAACTTAAATTCTTATTGCCAGCCTTGCTGTAACACATAACCCCCCCCCTTCACTCGCCGTATCTCATTCTTGAAGCTCATTCCAAAAATTCTAACAGAACATTTTTTTTTAATTATTATTAAGTTAATCTAATTTATCGAGACTTGCGACTTTTAAATTCAGTATATAACATGTTAAATCTCCTTCTGTAATAAATTTTCGGGATAATAATTTATAAAGCTTTGTTTAGTTTAGTACACAGTCTTCTAAATTGTGAGTGTAACGCTGTGTCCGCGTCTATCTTTAATATATTCATTTATATAACTTCTTGTTGAAAAAATGTATCTGCTTACCAAATGATATAAATAAAGCCATAAAACAAGATAATGAAATGAAACAATGAAGAAGTTTTAATATAAATTCCCATATTCTGATTTTCTGGGACGGTGCCATTTTATCAGGCGTCGAGCACCGAATATTATTCACTAAAAACATTTCCTTCTGGGCAAATAAATCGGTATCAAATATGACTATGATTCTGTTGCCACTTAGAAACATACAAACAAGACAGAAGAATGAATCTTTATCTCAATATTTACTGAGAAACAAATAGAAAACAATGAAAGAAAAGAAAACCGAGAGAAAAAAAAAAAACTGATATAAAAAAGAAAGAAATGAAAGAGAACAATTCAGTGAGAGAAACTAACAAATATAGGAAGAGAAAAAAGTAATATAAGGAGAGAGACAAAGGAAGGAAAGAAAAATATGAATAGAGGAAAATGAAGGAAGGAAAGAAAATATCAAGAAAGACAAATGAAGGAAGGAAAGAAAAATATGAATAGACGAAGGAAGGAAAATGTGAATAGGCTAATGAAGGAAGGAAGGAAAATGTGAATAGGCTAATGAAGGAATGGAAGGAAGGGAAAATACGAGTAGAGACAAGTGAAGGAATGGGAGGAAGGAAAAATACGAGTAGAGACAAGTGAAGGAATGGGAGGAAGGAAAAATACGAGTAGAGACAAGTGAAGGAATGGGAGGAAGGAAAAATACGAGTAGAGACAAGTGAAGGAATGGGAGGAAGGAAAAATACGAGTAGAGACAAGTGAAGGAATGGGCGGAAGGAAAAATAAAATAGAAATAGACTTAAAAAGAAAATATATGGTGACAACAAGTAAACAAATAAAATTTAGCAGAACTGGAAGATAACAAAAAAAGGAAGATTTGTGAAGAGACAGGGAGAAATGGAAACAAAACGAGAGACTTATAGAAAGATTATGAGAAACAAAGAAAATGAAAACTCAATAAAAACAACAACAATCTGAAAACTGACAAGGACAGAGAAAGTAAAAACAAAAATGGAAAAAAGAATTGTGAAAAGAAGTTGTTAAAGAAGAAAGATAAACTGAAAGAAATGTGGAATAAAAGAAAGTAAAAGAGGGAAGAAAAGACGATAGACGGAATAAAAGAAAAAATTATTTACAAGGAAAAATGCAACAAACAGAGAAAAAGGAACTGAATAAAAGAAAAAAAAATATACAACCCAGTATTACCAAGTCATGTAAATAAAATAATTAGGCTAAGTTAATTTGAAATTTGCAAATTAACGGGGCAACGGTAATGTTTCGATAAATTTGTGTAAAATTTATTGTCACGTAGTCATGTCCCATTCCTCTGATATTAATTACGTTGAATTCAATAGAAAAATGCTTCGTAAATCAATTTGGAACTATTATAGAAAATATTTTCATATGAATAAACGCACCAAAGTAATCAAGAAAAAAATCGGGAAACGCTTCTGTGCCTTTCTTTTAAGTCAATATTTTTTTACGAGAAAAAAGGGAACGACGAGAGAATGACAATGAACGGACAGACCCTGTGCGTGATAGTGATATATAGAATGTGAGTACTTAACATTAGATTGGGCGTGAGAGGATGTTCGGGAAGGAATCAGATAATCTGTATATTGATGTTAGTGTTAAAGAAAAACGTGCCTTCGCGAAGAAAAGAGAAGAGATGAACCTGAAAAAAAGAAAGTCTAAGAAACATTTCATGGCTAAGAAAGATGTTTTACAGAAGATTGAGAAAGAGTAATGGAGAAAAAGTATCTCCATGGCAACCAAGACTTCACATTTGTAAAGAGAAAGAAAAAGTGTCAAACAGTCCGTTATAATGTTATAAACTTTATACGATTTTATTAATTCTGTGGAGCAGGAAAACTGAGTTAAAACAACCAGTTTAAAATTCTTGATTAAAAAAAGAACAAAATTTGAATGAATCCTCTCCAGAAATCTCTCTCTCTCTCTCTATCATTTCTCAACGGAACGTACGCGATACTATCTCTCCACAACTTCCTATTTTTGTCGTAGTCTTTATGGCACCTCTGGTACTTAAGAATAATTATCTCGCTGTTCAGTTCCTCAAAATAGTCGAGTAGGTTGCTCACTATTTTACCCTACTACACCCGTCTTAAATGTGTCCTGTGAGTGTTAGATTTTCCAAGACTTCTTTCTTCATTATGCGTTCAAAATATATACCTCTTTTATTTACATTAAATATCTGTTATCTTCATCTTCCTTGCCATATTCACAACGTTTCGGCCGTTGTACGCCACGGCCTTTTTCAGGTGATTGGAATTTCGAGCCGAACTCTTTATTTCGTCCACCGGGGTGGACTGTTCTAGTTCCACGTGCCATGCCTCTTCCGGATGTCTCAGTCATTTCCCTTTAACTCAACTCTCCAAGTTTTTTTGGTTCACCACTGCTGTAGCCTGATATTGAACTCACAACTCTTTGGGTCTAATCCCTTGAACTAACCAATAAATGTAAATAATGTAAATAATCATAATATCTCATCTCAGAGATATAGAC
>CAHIKZ030005434.1:830000-890000 GCA_903632075.3 Acanthosepion pharaonis | reverse complement strand
GGCATAGCCTCGTCTGGCGATTCTCTCTGCCCGGAAGCAGAGAGTTTGACCAGCACAGCTGAAGACGAATCTCCAACTGCAGGATATTTGCCAACCGCCTCACGCGGTCAGATGTGACAGAAGGCCGAATTTAACGTGGGGTTTCCGAGTCCGTAGGCTCGGGCAAAAATTCCCCGTAGACCCCGTAACAAAACGGGGTCGGCATAGCCTCATCTGGGTTCCTCTCTGCCCGAAGGCATAGAGTTCAACCAGCTTAGCCGGAGACGAATCTCCAACTGACGACCAACATACAGTATGTACTACTGTATTTATGCGAATGGGAGCATACCCATTATCGTCCGTAGGTATGCTACAATTACAAACAGGGCAATGTCTATTTTATACCCGCACTGTTTATATATTCTGAATGTACGAAGATTGATATATGGTTGAACAACAATGTGCTATATAATGATTTAAAGTATTGTGATGTACTTGTGTATGAGCAGAGACTAGAATAAATTTAAGTCGTAGCAATTCTCCTGCGTGTTCTAATGTAATTATTTTTTGCACACATTTGCCGAATGCAAATTTAATTGAAAATGAATTTAATCACATCATATCTGCGCTGTTGACAAAATGGCGTATATCTCAAATAACGGCTATATAATGTGGACCTAGGTATTTAATTATCGGCGATTATTATTTTGAAGTCCTTTCACGTTAATGTATGCGCTGGGCTTCAATTTGATTGTTTGTTTTCCTTTGGAAAACCTTGGCAAATAACGTGAATTCAATTGCGAATCACATGTATCTAGGAAGAAATGATTAAATGTGAAGAGAGAATAGGTCATGTGCGTTCATAGAAAAACAATGACGTATACATAAATTATCAATTTATCACTTTCAGAATACTTTCGATATTTCCTAAACTTGGCTTCGTTTAGCACAATGTGTGACCGCGTGAAGCTCGATGTCGCTATAGTTTGTAAAACTAATTTGCTAGCATCATACCATCCTTTATTGCTGTAAAGCGATTTTAGCAAGTTAGTCTCGCATCATACCACGGCTAGAAGCCATGTTCTAATGTTTTATATATATATATATATATATATATGGAGAAAAATTTGGAAAAAACAAACAAAAATCCTTAAATACAATTATTTTGTTTAAAATGAATGCAATGTCGACGTCTGACGTTTCTGTTTAATAAACCTTTTTCAAGACAATATTCATTAAAATACAATTCAGTTCAATTTGACAAAGACAATGGACATAAAAAACAAGTCTTATCCAAAACAGATAACTGAAAATTTTTAAAATGATCAGCTTTCCGTTTAGCATGTCTGTCGGATCTATATCCATTTACATTTGCTTACATATATATATAATTGAATAATTTAGACAAGTTTTGTCTACTTATTTCCAAAAGATCCTCTCATATTCACGGACAAGCTTCTTATCCTTATTAAAGGAAAAAGAAAATTACCATGTTGCTACATATTCATTTAGTACTTTCAACATTAGCAAATGTCGTCATCAGGGCCTTGCTTTTAAGACAAAAATTGTTGTGTTCATATTTTTTCTAAGACAAAATTGGTGTGTTCATCTGAAAGTTACGTTTTTTACTTGTGAAGAGAAAAATGCTAAGGAATTTTTATGATGTAAGCATCAGGAAAGGTAACTAAGTATGACATGTTTAGATATATATATTTTTAAAAACTATTACTTAAAACCTAGATATTTTAATTATTTACTGTAAACATTTTAAAAACATTTGTGCAGTATTCATAATTTAATTTTATTAAGCGTAGGTTTCAATTAGAAGGCCACCATAGAGTAACCATTAACATTTTAGAGTGCAGTGGAGGTTTTGGGTATTGTTTGGGTGATTCACTTACATCTAAGCACTGGCCTACTCGCTTCTTGTTGTTAAAAAGTATCCATTTCTCATCGCATGTAATGATTCGATGCATTTTTTTTTTCAGTTTGACTCATACAGTAAGATTATTTGACATTGTTTCATTGTAATCATTTTTATTGGGCTTATGAGTAACAACATATTGAAAGAAAAATAGTCAGAAATAAGTCAAGATTTTTTTTATATATAGTAAGGAGGTTACTTCGTTAGACGACCGGACGAACAACCATAATATTCATAAACGACAGCCTAATAATTCAATTCCAGTTTGGTGCCTCCACCAGACATCGTCATATGCTCATTGCATTTAAAGAAGTAGTATTGGGGTTAATCTATCATATCTGAGGTATCGCAATAAGAATTGTCGACGGAGCTAAAACATTTTCATATCTATCATATATACAGTTTAGGACCCCATTTGTGCCGTACTCTGTTTATATAAGAGGACGAGTAAATCCTTATTACAAATAAGCATGTATGATTATTTCGGTTAATATGTCACAAGACGAAATGGAGAATTCTGAAGCACAGGGATTGCGCAGCGCCCGTCATGTTTTTTGGCACTTGTGGTAAAGTTATTATCCCTACGAGAAGAATGGCAAACAGTTACATAATAATAGTTTTAAATTATTTCCAAAAATTCAAGTATGTCTGTGTGTTAAATCTAGACTGAGCGAAGTTTCATTAGCCTCCCTTTTATATGCCGTGTGTCCCCCTTCAAGATATGAACGATGACTGCTCTTTACAACTATCTGTCCTTTGTTGCTCTTAGTAAGTTTTGACTTTTCAGCATTGCATCAGTCTCTTTTCAATCCCTTTTACATTGGCTATTCGCTGCTTTCCTTCGCTCCCTCTTGTTTTCATTATCACCTGTGAATGTCAAATTTGCCAAGCACTCTTTTCCTGATTGTGTTCTAGAAATTTCAAACGTGTCTTTCTGATTTTAACTATGTGTTATTTTTATTTTCACTCGCCTCAAAACTCCCTCGCTACTCACATGTTTGATCTATGGTATTCTCAGCATCCTTCGGTAGAACATCATTTCTGTTGCTTGAAGTATCTTCTTATAAGGAAATTGTCCAGCATTCACTGATATATATGAGGCTCGATTTAACATAACAGATTAGAGCTAATTTCTTTGTAATGAAATTTTCCTTTTTCTAAATGCTTTGCTTATCTTTTGGAAGGCATCTTTCGCTGTTGTAATACGTCCTATATACGCATTAATTCACATCTACTCGCATGCACCGTGAATGTTAGTAAATATTAACATATTTCTTTATTTCGTTTTTCTTTCATTTTTTTTTCTTAATCCATCCATTTATCTATCAATTTTCCGAACGACAGAGTAGCTGAAACGATAAGGATTAAAAACAATTAGACGACAGAAAATTTCCAAAAGAGAAAGGAAGCCTTCACTTCGGATAACATATGATCCCTACCTAATTATCGTGTACTTAAAAAAAAAAAAAATGTTCTACCACAAAGTGTTTCTGGTTCGTTACAGTCGTCTGCACAGAAATACATCTGGAAAAATTATGAATCCGTCTTCCCCGACCCCCGACTATACCTTAAATAGTAGGACTTGTATCTGGAAAGAATCGTTAACGAAATATTCAATCGCAAAAAAAAGAAAGAATTATTCTTAAAATCCAAAATATATTTCAGCTTTAAATAAACCACAAAGGATTAATAAAGCGTGGGAAAAATATTACTTCATGCGTACAGGCATACAGTTATGTTTACACAGTTATGTTCTCTATTGATATAACCAACCCATATATACTCGCAAATTTGTTATGATCATATAATATGACATGAATATTAGCTTTAAGCATGAAACAGACTTTCCCCGCTGGGTGTTGACCTCAATGTCAATGTTCACATACGCTCTGCCTCTGATACCGGGCACTTTCAACCATATTTATTTCATACTTATAACCGTATATTTTATCATATATATATATATATATATATATATATATATATATATATATATAGTTATTTTCCAAGGGTAGCTTAGATGTGGCACAAGGCTGAAAGTATGAGGCACCCAGTGAGGATGGCACTCACTACTCAGTAGTAATTGTTCTGGCGAGACAAAAACTTGCTAACCATTACACCGCCTCGAGGTGCCCTCATTTTCCATGCGTAGCTTAGATGTGGCACAAGGCCGAAAGTATGGGGCACCCAGTGAGGATCGAACTCACTACTCAGTCGTAATTGTTTTAGCGAGACAAAAAACTTTCTAATCATTACACCGCATCGAGGTATATATATATATATATATATATATATATATATATATATAGTGTGTGTGGACGTATAAAAAAAAACATGGTTTGGTGACTATCAGTGTCACGCGTTAATCAATTATCAGTGATGACATTATCAAGTATTGATTTCTATGTCCACACTGTCTTTTTCTACAAATGTTCCTTCCATGATATTAAGCATATTTACTGTCTAATAATAGCACAATTTAAACACACACACACATATATATATATATATATATATATATATATATATATATTTCGTGTGCACACATAATACACACACATGCATGTACAACTATAAATCTCTATAGTTTCTCGACTATTTCCTTAAATTCACACCCTCATTTTTCTCTTTATCCGTCTGACAAGGTTCAAAGACAAATGTTTGTACTCTAGTACTTTGCACACGTACTTCCGATTTGAAAGAGGGTTTTCTGTCGATCGGTATAGTTCGCACTGTCATCAGAGTCGATCTTCTTCCTTTTTTTTTATCTTATGGTGCTCGTTTGCTAACAACCGCTGCTAGAAAGAGAAAAGCGGAGAATGCTCTCATTTACTGGAACAAGTTGAACTCCTGCGGCTCAGAACGTCGGCCGCATTCAACCCGGATAATTACACACACACACACACACACATTATTACATCGTCTTCATTATTTCTGTATTATTGTAGCTGTTAAGATTTTGAGACAATGAGTCGATTTGAGTGTGCGCATTTTTTGCTGTCATATGCAAAATATATATATAAGCAGCCAACTATACGATTCTTAGCTTTTTATCATCAGGAACAAAAATCATTAGGTTCCGTAAGTTTAAGCAATGATGGATCTTTTTTTCACGAGAAATTTAAAAAAGGAAAATAAAAGAAATAGCATTTTAAAAATAAATATTGATGAAACCGGAGACGTTAAATATTTCCTCTTAGGTGAAATTTTTCTCAGTACACAGTAAACTGGGAGGTCTTAATAAAAGGGGGACAGATATTATTTAAATGGTCAAAAAGTGCAAAATTAATAAAAGGACCGGTTTTAATAAATTTAGAGTGGTAGAAAATCTCGGAATAATATAAACGCTCCCTATTAGGCACCTACAAGAAATATTAAGATGAAATAAGATTTACTGGATAGAAAAATGTAGACATGTTTGAAAATGATTACAGAAACGGAGGGAAAAAAACGAAAGATTGAGAAAAGCAGGAAAAACAAGAAGACTGAGGAAAGGAAAGCGGGTGAAAAAGAGTTGTCAGAAAATGATGGAAAGAAAGAACTGAAAGAAAAGATTTTTTTTTTTTTAATAGTACGCGCCAGCCCTCTATCTCATAATATTACTCCGCACACCGCCCCACCCTCGACTAGAGGTTGGCTGGGACCAAGCCTGATTTTTGGGTCTCAGGCAATGCTTTGTGACTCTCGCAACCTTATCATTTACTTTTTTTTAATACCTACTTTTATATACGTTACAAATTAAGCTAAGCACAACTGACTATTAGAGGAGGAAAAATTCTCGCGGATTTTGACGTAATTCTGTGCTTTAATTTTTTTTTTTTTTTTTCGGGGCAGGGGTCCAAATCCGTGATATTTTTCCTTTTTTTTTGCTCATGCAAATTTGTTTCGTAAAAACACTAAAATTCACTATATCTATTCATAATCAATAAGTTAAAATTTTACAATTTTTTTTACAAAAAAAATCAAGTTGATGTTAAAAATTGTCACAAAATATTGTTGATTTTATTTCAAATGAAATGATCCACTACATCATGTATTTATTTTCAATTTTTCTTGTTGAATTTTTCACCTGTATTACATAGAATTCATTAATGTTCATAATTAGATTATAAGTTTGCTATTTTGTATGAATACTATCTTATGAAAATTGAGATTTATTAGAGTGGGGGTCCTGCATCATCAAATTCGCTTGGGAAAAAAACCCTTGCACCGGCCTTGATAAGACAAATAGTTAAAAAATGAAAAAACAAAAAAAAAAAAAACCCAAAACGACAGAATCGTAGGGAATAAATAAAAATGAGCCACACCGAGGAATAACAGAATACACTTGTACATAGTTATCACTGTATAATGTATTCAGTCTTCACTGAGCGCTCCATACTTGTTGAGTTGTGCCCAACTAAGATAATCTTAGTAAAAATAAGTTTTTTTTTTTTGTATGGTAATAGATAGTGAGCTCCCTAAATTAAACTATTCTTCTCTATAATGAATTCTGTTCTCACTCAAGGGTTTCGTTTGTAGAAGCTTTCTGCCATTCAAAGTTAAAAATATAAGCCTCTCCTCACTGTAGTAGAATATTTAGTCAGTTAAGTTTAATAAATAACAAAAACACCAGCAAGAACTAAGAATGACAAAAAGAAAAAGAATGAACAAAAAATATTTAACCGAGGACAAGGAAAGTGAAATGACGAAACATGTGATGACAGACATGGAACAGAAAAAATGTCATAAAAAGTAAAAAAAAAAAAATTTTAAAAGAATGCTTAGGTAAATATAAGATGAAAATCAATAAAAAAAAAAAAAAGATTAATAGAAAAAATTGACTAAAGGAAGTTAATGGGGAAAAATTGAAAAGCAATAAGAAAAAATGAAAGAAAGGGAATCTGAACATGGAGAAATTAGAAGAAGGGTAGACGTCAGAGTGGGAAGAAAAGCATGGCGGGAAGGAAAAACGCTTCACGCGAGATGAAAATGAGTTATGAAAAACAAACAGGACCTAAAAATGGAGTTAATTAAAAAAAATAATAATGAGATTAAGGTGTTTGTGAAGTCACCAGATATTTTAAATGTTTCCTTCACTTATATTAGGTTGGTGCAAAAATAATGACGTAATAAAACATTATTGCGTCATTATTTTTGCCCCAACCTAATATGTATGTATGTATGTATGTATGTATGTATGTGTGTGTGTGTATAATATATAAACATATATATATATATATATGTATAACACACACACACACATATATATATATATATATATATATATATATATATGGGCTACTGAAATCTTTTTGATTTAGTCATAACAAAAAAATCTGCCCAAATCCTGAATACTTTATTAGACGAACACAAAACCTTTAAGGAAACTGGTTTATATGGTAAACCAAAATATAGAGTAAATGGGAATAATTCACAAACACATACACACAAATATATATGGGGGAGAGAGAAATAAGCATAAGAGAAAATGAAAGAAAAATAATCCCTGGCAAACTACATGCACGAAGTAAATATTGACAAGAGCAGTCTCACCATTCTCTCTCTTTCTTTCTCTCTCACTCACTCACATACTTTTATATGAAATATATACACTTTTAAGTTATACTATATTTATGGGTAAAAGTGCTCATTAACTGGGATAGAACGTATGTAAATATAAAAGTGGACACTGATGTCAACACTGCGAAGTGACAATCGGTTTTATATTTGAAAGCAGTCTTCAGACACACACACACACACACACACACACATATATATATATATATATATATATATATATATAAGCATTACAAAATTAATTAAATATTGCTGGGATTTCTTGATAGTTAAAACTATACGTATTTATTAGAACAGTTTTTTGTGTATAATGACAAGTATAAATACATGAATAGTTGACTCATAAGCCACTACAATTGCAGTTGTAATTTTTGTACGTTCCTTACCTTCCAGTCTTGTGTACTCATAACCCATTTTATATATATATATATATATATAGAGAGAGAGAGAGAGAGACGGGTGGGGCTGTTAAAAATAATTTTAAAATTGAATATTGTACTATTGATTTCTGTTTTGGCTGCTGGTTTATAATACTTGTGTATAATTTGATACATGTTTCATCGAACAAGATTGGCAACATCTTTGTGCTGTTTTTGTATGTTTTATTTTCTTGTATACATTCAAGTGTTTTCTTTTCTGAGCTTAATGCAAAAATAGTCAAAATGTTTGTTGATTCCAAGTGTTTTCAGTTAAACTTTTAGCTATTTTAAAATACGACTGCAGTTCTGTGCCTCTTCGACCTCGAAATGTGTCCCCGACTCTATTTTTTTTTTTTTTTTAATCTGCAAACTATTGAGCATCGGTCTGGTTTCGCTGATTTTTGATCGATTTTTGTTTTCTGATTGATTGGTTAGGCCCGGCTTATTTAGGCTTTTGCTTATTAGATCATGTTATATATATACATACATACACACACACACACACACACATATATATATATATATATATATATATATATATATATATATATATATATATTTGACAGGGATAGAGGACGTGTGTGAGAGAGAATGGGCGCGGGGAAGTTGTTGATCCAACCCCGTTCCTAAAATCTGATCCAATAACCAAACATCAGAAATGTTTCAGATTTTATTTGTTTGTCAATGTCTGTATATTTAGAAATATCTGAATCTATATATTGTGATGATAAAATATTTGTATACGTACGTACAGGCACAGCCCTCCCCATATATATATATATATATATATATATATATATATATATGTATGAAAAGTGTATATAAATAAATATATATATGTAATAATTTTTATATTATATATGCGGTACTTATTAGAAAGCGCTCAATATCAGAGATAGAGCTAACATATTTGGTTGGATAGATGTGAGTTTGTGACACTGGGTTTCACGCAGTTTGTCTGACGATCGCTAAAGCGTGAAACCCAGGGTCACAAACTCACATCTATCCAACCAAATATATATATATATATATATATAATCATCGTCTCATTTCATTGTTTATTTGGTCTAACGATTGCTCATATTCATTTTGCTTTTTGTGCAGGCCTTTGCCTTTATCCGTCCATCTCGTTTATTTATGTATCTGATTGTAATTATCAACAATCAGTCTCGCCTTTTTCGCGTCTGTAATTTCCACAACTACGTAAACTTTAAATTCACAATTTCTCTATCAATCAATCGATTGATTAGAAAGAGTCACATCAATTCGAGCAGAGAATAGAGTAATACAGTAATATGACATCGCTCGTGATTTTCTGGAACTCAAATGTTTTAGAGGTCATTTAGGACCAAACATCATTTTTGGAAGCATTCATTGAGAAACATTTTTAGCGAACATGATTATTTTTGTCCGCTCTTAGGAAAATAAGCACGAAACAATGAAATGGATTCTTTAGCAAAAAATGGCGGAAAATAAAGAAGAAATCAAAGAAAACAAACAGCAAAAAAAAAATTTTATAAAAGAAAAATGAAATAAATAAAATTTGGCTAAAAAAAAACGGAAATAGTTGGCAAGAAAGAAAAATATGGAAAAAGGGAATGAAGACAAAATTTGCCAAAAGAAATATGAAAAACGATAAAATTTGCCTATGAAAAAAAAAATAACGAAAAAGAAAAAAATGTCAAAAAAAAAAAAGTAAATTGCCTCCTAAAAAGAAAAAAATAAACCTTAGAAAAATTACCCTGCAAAAGAATCCCCCCAAAGGAAGAAAATTGCCCCCACCCAAAAAAAAAGGAAAGTAAATTGTCAAAGTAGAAGAAACAAAATTGCTAAAAGGAAAAAAGAGCGGAAAAATTAGTCGATAAAGGAAAATGAGATGAGGAAAAAGTTTAAGAAAGAAAGAAATGCAAAGCTTTGCAAAGAGAGAGAGAGAAAGAAAGAAATGCAAAGCTTGGCAGAGAGAAAGAAATGCAAAGCTTGGCAGAGAGAAAGAAATGCAAAGCTTGGCAGAGAGAAAGAAATGCAAAGCTTGGCAGAGAGAAAGAAATGCAAAGCTTGGCAGAGAGAAAGAAATGCAAAGCTTGGCAGAGAGAGAGAGAAAGAAATGCAAAGCTTGGCAAAGAGAGAGAGAGAGAAATGCAAAGCTTGAGAGAGAGAGAGAGAGAAATGCAAAGCTTGGCAAAGAGAGAGAGAAAGAAATGCAAAGCTTGGCAGAGAGAGAGAGAGAAATGCAAAGCTTGGCAAAGAGAGAGAGAGAGAGAGAAATGCAAAGCTTGGCAAAGAGAGAGAGAGAGAGAGAAATGCAAAGCTTGGCAAAGAGAGAGAGAGAAAAATGCAAAGCTTGGCAAAGAGAGAGAGAGAAAAATGCAAAGCTTGGCAAAGAGAGAGAGAGAGAGAGAGAGAGAAAATGCAAAGCTTGGCAAAGAGAGAGAGAGAAAATTGCCCCTAAAGAACCCCCTAGAAAAATTACCCCGCAAAAAAATTCCCTAAAAAAAAAAAAAGGAAGAAAATTATGCCTCAAAAAATAAAAGCAAATTGCCAAAGTAAAAGAAATAAAATTGCCAAAAAGGAAAGCAAATTTAGTCGACAAAAGAAAATAAGATGAGAATAAAGTTTAGGAAAGAAAGAATTCAAAGCTTGTCTAAGAAAGGAAGAATAAAATTTGTCAAAGAAAGAGTAAACTAAAACTTGATAAAGGAGAGAGAACGAAAACAACCCCAAATGAAAGAAAGAAGCGAAATAAATAAGAAGAAAACTTTGACAAGTAAAAAATGTGAATAATAATAATATATACCGGAAGAGTGTCTGGAAGGAGTGAGTAAATGAAAAAGAGAATAGTGTTTGATACAAGAGAAACTCAAAGATGGACGAAATAAAGGAGTGGAAAGGACGGAAAGTTATTTACATATCTTTAAATATTTACCCAGCTGAAAAAATATTCAGTATTCATGTCTATTTTACTTTTTTTTTTCCAGCATCTTGCATCATATTGATTGCCAAGTAATTTGAATATTGTCAAGGATCATTTGCATGCATAATTAGTTAGTGGAAGGGCACAAATGGTGCGTTCTTCGAAGCAAGAAACAGTCCTTTGGTGTTTTTAAGCAAAATACAGATACTATTCATCTCTGAGGTATTCTATTTGGATAACAACTCGGGCAAAAAGGCACAAACTATACTTATAAAGATAGTCTAAGCACAACTTAAGTAACACATCAGATGGAGGGGTTAAAAAGGATAGGAAGACTTTGATGCGCCAGTCTACGTGGGGTGGGCCAGCCAACATAAAAAACAACAAATCTGAAGTAGAAATTGTGATTTTTAGACTCATGACGACAGGCTGATCGATGTATTACACACTGTTTAAAATAAAAATGGTGCGTCTATTTCAAATACGAGTATCTTCTAAAAAAATAATGTTTGATGTAATATATATATTTATAAAATTATAATCCCACTGTGGAGGTAGAGTAATTTCTCATGCATAATCAGTCAGTTATGTCATGCGTGATACACGCTGAGGCAATCATGTTTTTTTCGATACATGACTGACGAGGCAGATTTTTCTCCCGCAGTAGGTTGCCATTTCTTTCTGCAGTAGAAGAGTTGTCATCCAAAGCTACAGAATCCAATCTGTCCTGCTATTTACCCATAGCTGGTGGGGGAGAAGATTCATACCTTTCCCAAGGGTATTAGCACGTAAGTTAATGTAATGCATTCGACTGGAATTCGAACTCGCCTCTCCGATTCCTCAATCCGAGCTGCTATCCATTACGCTATCGTCTATGAAATTCAGGAATAAATTTCTCGTTTATAATACGCGCTGACTTTTTAAATTTTGCAGCCGGCACATATAACCTAAATCTAACATTTGTTCGACGTTCGTGTCAATTAAAAATAAGAATTTATATAATTTACGTAGATAGTTTGACGCAAAGACGCAGACATGTTCATAAAAAACGAAGCCTACGGCGAAAATACACTCACACGAAAATAAACAAACTAGTGGTTGTTTATGTAAAGCGGCGTAAAACCAACTCATTAAAAACGAATGCACTGGACGGCTGCGAAGATGACATTCATGTTCAGAAGGGACAAGATGACTATGTGGACGACGGTGTTTACGACGATACTATAGGGGAGTTAATGGTGTTGGTTAGAAAACAATCAGAAGGGTTTTTGATGAAGGTTGCGTTTTTACATTAACACTCCATTTTAAATTTGTAAAGAAAACACAAAAATGAATGACGAGATATCGATGAAAATCAACAAGTAAACATCTATTTAAAACAAGCATATACATATAATTCTGTTAATAACAATAAAGATTAAGTCACACGAAGTGGTTTCCCTTGTATTGTGTGAAGAACAATGTATGTTGTAATAATGTCTTTTCTTTAAGTTTGCTGGTAGTTTAAGAATGTTTGATGTTTCAGTTTGAAAGCTGAAATATTTGTACAGAAGAATGATATAGTTCGAATAATTGACTTGGCTTGTAAAACAGACAGTACACTGTGCTGTGTGAGTGCAGTTTATATCTGTGTGTGTTTGTGAGTAGAAAATTGAATATACACGTACGTGGTTTAGGTTGTGAAAATTTATAATCTACTGAAGTTTTTTCTTTAATTTCTACTTTATATAGATGTAAGGTGGCTCCCAGAATGAGCGCGGGAAGGATATTAACGAAAGTGTCATTTAATGTGATTGGCCAAAAATCGACCAATCGTTGACTTTTTTTTCTATAGCTAGTTTGGTGAAACAAAAACACGAGAAATTTTTATGTTCTCGTGCGATGCGTAAATTGTCTGTACAGAAGGTATTGTTTATTTTCCGTCCAATTACTGGTGAGTAATTTGTAGGCGGGGTGTACGTACGCGTCCACTACAATACCATCGAAGAGGACAAAACATTTCTTGCGCTAACAACATAGATGAAGCTTCTATAAACGTCGGTATTTGACACAGGCCGCGGAGAAGCAGACTAAAATATGTTTTGTCAGTGAATACTTGTTCTTAAACAAATGCAGTATTTCTTTAGAAGCAAAGAAAAGAATACTAGATTGGTATGTGATATCCATCCTCTTGTGAGATCTTCCACAACAAACCAGCCTTACCTCTTTTTAGCAAATGCACTCTTCCTATCTGGTAAGTAACATCCTACTTTCATACAAATATAACAAGTATTCATTGGTCAATCACCTCCAATCTAGCTTGCTGATTGGTCAGTTCCGACCAATCAAACCGCCTGCACGCGACCAATCTGTTTTCCCGCTCATATGCTGGGATCCTATCACGTGGTACACGACCATTATATAAACCCAACACGTGTAAACTCCCTCGAGTTTTCTTTTCATTCATCTCTCTCGCACGTCTCATTCCTTGCTACCAAGTGCCAAGATATAACCTTCAAGAACTCCCGTCTTAACCATTGTGGTCAGACGTTAAACGCAAATACGAACTCTGAAATCACTTCTGAACTTTTACCAACTTTACAACTCACAATTCCAAACATTATTCTTCTAAATTACAGTTTAATATTACTTTCTTTTAATATGAACTCAGGTACAACAATTACCTAATCAAAGGGACACGACTCTGTCCTACCTTTTTAGTTCACATGCATGTATATAAAACATTAATAAATTCAACTGTTATGTTTTGAAATCATTCCGTTCAGTTTTGTATTTTATACTGTGCTATTTACGTCAAATATTAATTGCATTGCGTCCATGCATTGTCCTTAATCACACCTTTCCTAGCCAAAGTTAAATATTAGTAACTCAATCACTACAATAATGATGACCGCGACGTTCGTCGTTCGACGTTCACAACAACAATGGTAACATCATCGCTACACTCTTATACGACAATGAACGTTTGGCAACCCCCACCCGACCTCGAATGTAGAAAAATAGAGGAAACAGGAAAATGGTTCACCAGAATGATACTGAAAATCCCATGGACGGAGCAAGTAAAGAACAAGTCTTAAAGAAAATTGTAACCGTGAGAACACTCATACGCTGAATCGGTTAAAAACAGCTGGAATTCTTTGGACACATAACGAGGAATGGGGACTTCGAAATCTTAACCCCATGGAGCATGTTGAAGATAAGACAGATAAGGGAAGACCGCATGCTTGTTACCGGATGAGTTTGCGTGAATGGAGGGCAAAACAGTTTTTCCCCCTTAGCAAAGGGAGAAAACTGCCAAGAGAAACAGGAGATAGGCGATGACGACTCTCCCTGTGTCCTGAAAAGATGCGGCACATAGGAGTGTTAGATTAATGGTTTGGTTTGTTTTGTTTTTTTTACACTTTCGTAGTATTTTGAGTCAGGATGGTGGGGTCAACTATTTGACCATAGCTGGGAACCTAACAGGTGTTACCACCCCGAGTCAGGGTGAACCTAGGATCATCTACAATTAAGAGGTAGTTCCACGCTCCTCAAAACCTACTGATCAGAGGCCCTGCTGTTGGACGTAGTTTATCGTCATACCCAGGACGGTGTTATGTTAATGATTTAAAATCTTTTAACATCATTTTGGGCTATAGATATAATTTACTTTTGGTTACAGCTTCGTTTTCTTTTCAGCCATTCCGTTCCGTCTGTGAAATACGGTACTATTATATCATGGATATAATAATGCCCATAATGGGGGAATTGCAAAGGGAGAATAAACCTTTCTTCCATAGCTCTATCCCATTATACGTTTATTTTACCTGAACATGAGTTATATAACTCATAGTATCTAGTAAACCAGTTAAGAAAAATAAATTGATATTATAAAGAATGATTGGTATTTACGAGATTTGATATTCCATCGGAAGAGCATTGAAATATAGCATGTATCGGAATGTAATCAACACCCGGCAAAAATTGGTCGGGTCATTCTAATGCTTCATTAAGTAGGTGACTTCTTTTACTCGACTTTATCTTTACAAGTGTCAGATTAAACAAAACAATAAAGTATGTTACTGCCATGTCTGGGACTCAGCTGCTTAATCCTCACTTGTCTTTTACCTGATTTTGTAGACGACGAATAACGCTGTAAGCCAATTACTACACTATATTGTTCGGACTATCGTCCTCATCTTTGTTGGCATATTTATCACAACGTTTCGGCCGTTGTACGTTCCAGCCTTCTTCAGATGGTTGGAATTTCCAACTGAACCCTTTATTTTGCTCGCTGGGGTAGACTGTTCTAGTTCCACGTGCCATGTTTAATGGATGTCAGTTATCTCCTATTAAATCACCTCTCAAAGTTCTTCACCGCCTTGACCAGGTATTGAACTCACACTTTTTGGATCCTGTCACTGGATCTAACTAACGCCTTTATCCACTCTGCCATGTGTCCTTCAGTATGAATTTCTGGGACTAATACTTCAGCAACCATTTTTACCAGTGCTCATATTGAAATTTTTGCTGCTATCAGTGCATTTTTTTACAGAGCTCATGTTGCAATTTTCAATGTTATCTCTGGCACTCCTTATTACTGGTTTCCATATTGTATTCATTTCTATGCTTGGTCGGCTCAGGAGATTTTTGTGGCCTAGCATATGTCTTGATTCCTTAAGTTTACGAAATTTCCAATGATGTTCAATGATTTTAACCTGATTTCACAGAGGACGGTGATCTCCCTTTTCTCTCCAACCACCTGAAGAAGGCCGGAGCGTACAACGGCCGAATCTTTGTGATAAATATGGCAACAACGATGAGGACGATAGTTCGAACAATGTAAATAGTGTACTTATGCTTCATCTCAGACTAGGAATTGGCTGTCGATATTTCTATCACTCTTTCTATGCCAGATGCTCACATGAGCTCCGCTCTTTAGCTCCAGCAGTTCAAACTATTACATTTAGGACATGTTATGCTACTTCTCCAGAGTTGAATCACCTTCCTTTCCTTCTGTATTCCACATATAAGGATACATTTACACCTAGAGAGTTTTTCTCAAGAACTGCTACTTTGTGGAACACATTCCCGTGTATGAGTTTACCTGAACACTAGATTCGTAACCTCAAGTGTCAGTCCCCCATGTGTTTTCGTTTTCCCCATAATCTTCACTTTCTACCGCCTCCTCTATCTTTTATATCAAGCACCTTATTTATCATAACCATTTTAACATTTAATTTCTACTTTGAGCGGCTCTCGAGCCTTGTATTAGGAGAATTTTAGTATAAAAACTGTAGAGCAAATAAAAAATTCCGTTAAATATTCCCAGAAGGTTACCAAATTCGACATAAACCCGACGAAGGCTAGAAAGTGCAGGGGCTGAAATACTGTAAAAAAGAAAAAAGCAACAAAGACGAATTAATTAGTCTGAATTAATCGAACAATGCATAATGGTAATAGCACTTAGTCCCAGAACTGCAAAGAATGCTGTTGTTTTTCTGCAATTACTTTGCTGATTATGTCCGCCACTGAAAATCTCTGCTTCATAAAAAGGGTTTAGACATCTCTTGTTGCATTAAATGATATCATTGCTGGTGGTCGAGCTTTTCTCAACTGGACAAAGGATCAAGCATTCTTTGCTTATGTAGCCTTAGTTTCGTGACATTAGTCGTTTTTAGCTGCCATCTCACTTACACACGCATGCGTCAACGATAACGACAAGAGGGAACCCATTAATCTACATCATTTGACTCTCTGGTCAGCTTTATTCTATCGATTTTGCGGGCGTTTCACGGTGCATCATTGCATCGTCGCGTTGTGCATCTGAAATCAATCTAATACAGGGGAGATAATCTCTCTTTCTCGTTTGTGAGTCGGTTTGTAAAAGCGAAATCTATTGCGAAGAAATCATTTCTCGTGTTTCAATAAAGCGCCATAAATTCCAACTTTTCATGCACCTTAACTCTCTTGTGTCTAATGTGCTTAAAGAAAACACATTAATGGAATTGGCGGTCGGAGATTGGGTAAATCACTCAGACGATCGCTTGATGTAATAGGAAAGTGTAGCCATAAAGAATGCTTTTACTTGAAAGTACAGCAGTGAACAGAAGGCTGAGAAATACATACCGAACGGAAAACAAAGAAACCGTTTGCTGAAACAAGATCAAAATCTCTTCACCTCCATTGTTTAGTTGTTTCTTCTTTTATGGGTGTGTCCCTTCAGGACATGGGTTATCTAGGCCAGGGTTTTTCAAACTTTTTGACTTGCGGACCCCTTTATATTTCAGGCTTTACCTTAGGGACCCCCTTATAAACGCTTATAAAATTTATACATAAATATTTGCTGAATATAACATATAATTTTGCATTAATGCAATAAAAGCTGCTTTAAAGCTTACTTTAGACATAAGTGTTCAAATAAATTAATGTTGCATGTTGCTGCAAAATGTAACAAAATTAAATTTTGTTATATTAAAATATTAATTTTACATGTAAATGAAAATAGTAATAGTATTTAACAAATAGTTTTATTGTCAATTACACACCGGATTTTTTAATACACACATAGTGAGAAGGATGTGCTTGTTTGGCTTTGCACAAACTGTCAATTCTTGGCGATATTACTGATAAACATACACGTAAGTCACTTTCTGGAGCAAGTCTGGATCTGTATTTGTTTTTCAGATTATCTTGTCCTTGCGGACCCCCTGTGGTCCGCAGACCACAGTTTGAAAACCACTGATCTAGGCTATCCACAAGTTATTATCCTTTATCGCCCTAAACAATTTTTGTTCCTTCACTATCTCCACCACAGCCTTTGTTCTACTATTCATTTACAGAAGCTCGTTAGGGAGTTCACTCGATGATTCCCTCTGTCCATGTTATCTTCAATATGTCCTGTGAGTGTCAAATTCTCCAAGCCACCTTTTTCATTGCGCTATTAGTTTAAAGTTTACTTTATTTATTCGAGAAAACACTATTTTTATATATTGAAAATGTATACCTAGCAATCAACATTGTATGGTGACAGCCAGTTTTCCGTCTCGACCGAATTTCAGGCCATATATTCGTATTCCTTTAAGATGCACTATATAAAGACCAATGGTGAATAAATCGCAACATGATATAAAAGACTAAATAAAATGTAAAAACATGGATGTAATAAAGAAGAATGCACAAAATAAATAAATGAAATTTATAAATAAATAAAATAATTCATATATAAACTAGGCAAAATTTCCTCTCTCTTGTAGCACTTTGTAATGTTTGCCTTTTTGATGTGCCTTCTAATCACTGTTCTACAAACCATTCACACAAGCTCGTTATGTAGTCCATTCTTGGCTTTCCTCTGTCCTTCTTGACTTCAATATGTCCTGAGGAGTGTCAACTTGCATAAACTTTCTTTGCTCATTATGAACCCTAGATATTTTGAGTCTCTTTCTGATTCTAAAAATCATTTATGTTTCCCTTTCCCTTAACACTTCGTCGTCGCTCCTTTATTCAATCCATATTATTCTCAAAATCTTTCCGTCGAACCACATTTCTGTTACATCACTTATAATTTATGTCTTAAGTCTCTTCTTCATCTGTGAAAAATTGTCCGACATTTACTGACATATAGCAGGCTTGACTCTGTTTCTTTCGAAATTTTCCTGTTTCTTAAGACTTTGATTAGCGTTTGAAAACCATCTTTCGCTATTTCAGTTCGTTTTAGGATTTCGGTATCCATTGAAACAATTACGACTTCTTCTACGTGATGTCCTCCTTCAGCAAGTAGGCGATTATGGCTCTCAACAAATTTCTCCTTTATAGCTCTTAATATTTTTTTTACTTTTTGTTATCTCTCCTAAATATTGCTCTGCCATCAATTTACTAAAGCTTACTAGATAGATTATGCTTTGATTTTCTCTGTCCGTCTTTCCTTCTGTGTTTATCAAAATTTTCAAGTCCCTCCTTCCTTCATTATGTACCCAAGAAATGTCAACTGTGAGGAGATTGTCCAGCATTCACTGCCATATAGGAGGATTGATATTACGTAACAGTCCAGTACTCATTTCTTTGTTTATAACGAATTTTTTTTGTTCCTTTGCCTTACTTTTGGGAGCTATCTTTTATTATTCCAATACGCCTTCGAATTTCAGTGTTGCTAGGACGGACGTCATATCAAGGGAGATAACTCGCTCCCTAGTTCAGAACTCTCTTGGACAAGAGAAGGAATGGGATTTTAAAGATAGCACTTACACATCCTTAGATGTTCCGTATCGAATTACCAGTAATGCATTTGTCATGTTTTACATCTATTGTTATCCATTAGTAAATAAAATGTATAAAAGGTTTCGATTTGTCACAAATAAGAGCATCAATGACACAAGTGTCGCGATTTCCGTTCTATGTTAAAACACTTACCAGATATTTAAGTTGTTGTACCAGTCTGGTCTTCCAATTGATGTTTAGAAGAACCTACTAGATATTTGAATTTTCGTACTTAATTAATATTGGTGTTTCCAATTGCTAGTTTACATATTAGGCCTTTATTGCTGACAACCATATATTGTCTTCTTACAATTGATGTTTAGTCTTTTCTTTGCTACATTTTGCTTTGCCACATATTATAAATGTTCTCATAGTTATTTTGGGGTGTCTGCCATCATCACCGTATATCTCACGTTATTCAGATTTTATCCCCGTTAATAAATCCTAGCTGGACATTGGTTTCTCTCATTATCGCATTGCTGTAAAAGTTTGAAGAGGACTGTGTGGGTTTGAGTGCTGTATTACGGACACGTGCTGTATATTTCTGCTAGAAGGTCCGACTACAAGAACAATGCCGGACTCAAGTTGGAGTCCAACCGAAGATGTAAAGAAAACAAACAAGACCGATATATATATTCCGACAAATATATGTATTAAACAACAAATTTACAAGTGACAAAGACATTAACATTTGTGTTTGTGTGTGAATGTAAAGAGTTTGTATTTTGGTGAATGTTCGTACGTACGAACATTCACCAAAATACAAACTCTGTGTGTTTGATGGCGTTTCCCCATGAGTGGGCAAAAACGCTAATCTCCATGAGAGATTACATTTTTAAATGTGCCGGTTTAAATGCAAAGTGAAAAAGAGAACGAGGCGAGAAGTCGCCCAGTATTTATAGTGTAGGGAGAGCGACCCCTTGTGAACAATTAAGGAATTAAGGAGGTGCTAACTCCGACAGGTTAAATAAATCCGGTAAGAATAGAAACTATTTTTGATGAAAGAATCAAATTTATAATATGATAAACTTTGTCTTATGTACTTGGTTAAAGTAGTTGTTGGTAGATTGTTCAGTTGGTCCATCATATGATTGAGTGTTCATGAATGATAATAATGTTCTTTGTCATTCAATATTGCTTGTATAGATAAATAATAAGAAGAGTGTTAGGCAAGGATAATTATAAAATTAGAAATTAGCAACAGTTTATTGATGCGTTGAGTTAAGTCGGAGAAAAGTGATTATTCTGTTGATTCGATTGAGTTAATAGATTGATGACATTGGTAGCATTCATTATAGAGATAATTATGTGAGAAACTTTGATTGCATCCTTGTAGAACGATTAAATTCACCTTTTTGTCTTCGTTTAGAATGGTTTTGTGGGGCGCTAATAAGATTTGGTAAGAAAGAAATGTATCAGAAGGGTTTTGATGAAGGTTGCGTTTTGAAATTAGCACACCACATTTAATTTGCAAAGAAACATGAAAAAGAATGACAAGAGTTCATTGAATGATCAACAAGAAAAACATGTATTGAAAACAAGTAAATATACAATTGTGTTAATGACAATAAGGTTTGAGACGTAAAAAGTTGTTCCCCTTATATCGTGTGGGAATACAAATATGTGTTGTAAGAACTTTTCTTATTTAAATTTGTTTAGAGTTCAAGAATATTTGATACTTTAGTTTGAAAGTGAGAATGTTGTGCAAAAAGATGATAAAGTCTTGTATAGTTCACTTGGCTTTTGAAACAGACAGTTCACAGTGTTGTGTGTATGTAACTTATGTCTGTGTGTGTGTTTGACGTTTGAGTAGAAGATTGAGACTAATACACGTAGGTGGTTAAAGGCTCTGAAATTTAATAGTCTACTAATGTTCTTCCTTTAATTTCTGCTATACATACGGTGTCAATTTATGTGATTGGTCCAAAATCGACTAATTGTTGTTGGTTTTTTTTTTCTACAAGTTTGGTAAGGTAAAACACGAGAAAATTTGATATGGCTCATGCGATGCGTAAATTGTCTTTAAAGAAAATAGTGTTTATTTTCTGTCCAATGACTCTTGAGTAATTTGTGGGCGTGGTGTATGTAAACGTCCACTACAGTTTCAATCGGCCCCAAAGAGATGACTAAGAAAACTAGGACTTCCGTATTGAATCTTGATTTCACCAAGAATGACAATTTGAAAATACTAATTGTATCCCTGGCATTCCTCTTCTATGTACCGTGTCCCTGCAGGACGTAGATCATGGCTATCCATATTTTCTTCCTCTTTTCACCTCAAAATATTTTGACTTTTTGCTACCATACCCTATCCCTATTTTGCCAACCACTCACACAAGGTCGTCAGGAAGGTTATTTGTCGCTTTTTCTCTGTCCCTCTTACATTTAATATATCCTTTGAGTGTCAAATTTTCCAAGCTCTCTTTCATCATCAAGAGCCCCAGAAATTTCAGCTCCCTCTTTCTGATTCAAAGTATGAATGTCCTTTTTGTTTTCATTTTCTAAAAAATTTAATCTTTGTTCACATGTTCAATCCCTGGTATCATTAATATTCTTCTGTAGAACCACATTTGTTTATGTCTGTTCTTTCATCTGTGAGATTTTACAGAATTCACTTTCATTTTTTTTTCAGGATAAATATTGCGTAATAGTTCAGTGTTCCTACCTTTCTTCTTTTTAATACTTTGATTAACTTTTGGAAGGTGTTTTTCACTACTCCAACGTGCGATCGTATTTCAGTGTCAATTTTCATGTCCTTTTTTAAGTTCCTAGATAAGTAATTTTTTATACTTGCTTAATTTTGGTGTCATCAGTGTCAATTTTCATGTCCTTTTTTAAGTTCCTAGATAAGTAATTTTTTATACTTGCTTAATTTTGGTGTCATCAAATCGTATTCTGTTGTGTTTGCTGACAACCACATATTCTGTCTTCTTAGAATTTCTTTTTAGTCCGTTCTTTTCGCTTTGCTTTATTACCGTCTATCAGAGTTCCTGTAGTTTCCTTTCGGTGTCTGTCTGCTATCAACACTGTCATCTGCATATCTTACGTTGTCTTCGCCAATAATGGATTCTGGTAGCTCTATAAATTCTATTAGGATCGCCTCGCTATAACGGGTGAATATGTTCGGTGAAAATAGACATACTTCTCTTACACTCCTTTCAATTTTTTGTGTATTTACTTAATTCCTATTCTATTTTTGTGTATTTGCTAATTCTTTTTCTATCTATATGCGGAGGCACGTGGGAATAATGGATAGCGGCTCGGATTGAGGAATCTGAGAGCCGAGTTCGAATTCCAGTCGAATCCATTACATTCAATTACGTGCTAATACTCTTTTGAAAATTTCACTTCTCCCCCCCAGCTATGGGTAAATAGCATGTCAGACTGGGTAGCTTTGGATGACAACTAGTCTACCGCAGAATGAAATGACAACCTACTGTGGGAAAAAATCTGCCTCGTCGGTCAAGTATCGAAAGATACATGATCGCCTAAGCGTGTATCACGCATGGTACATAACTGACTGATGCATATGCAGGCGGTTTACTCCCAGTATAGGTTCTGGATTATTCTAATATCCTTCCGAAATAAATTATGCTTACCTAGAAATTCCAACAGTTCTTTGACATACTTTATCTAAAGCTTTCGCTTAATCGATAAAACATGAGTATACATACTTTGGTATTTGTATTGCTTTTTCTGTTATCATTCCGAGCATAAATATCTCCTTCTTTGATCCACTGTCTTTGACGAACTCGCGCTGTTCTTGTCCACTTTCGGTTCTGTTAACAGGCAAGAGGCTCCTTTACGCTATGAGGTTTTGTGCAGCAAAATCTTCCTATCCCTCATTCATCTCACTCTGCCTTGTGCCGGACAAAACTATGCTCAGCAAATAGCTCTGTATTTATCGAACAACGTATTTGAAAAATTTGCTCTTTGATTTTTCAATCCGTGGTTTAAACTCGTCTTTTAAGCTTTCTTTCTGTTATCGACGTTTTCTTCTTTTCCTTCTTCCTTTATCTATTCGTTTGTAGTCTTTCTTTTGGGATCGCAATGAGGAAGACGGACGATTGCTCTATCTTATTTTTTCTCTGTTGCTGTTGTTTTTCTTTGTATATATAAGAAGAAACAAAGAAAAACAGTTAGATTGATGAGAGAGGCGGACCTAATAACATTGGAGAACAAAAAAATATATCAAAAACGTATAAAATATTTTGAAAGAAAATACATGGCAAAAAAAGAATAAAGAATGCCTCCTATGCAACGTATTTGAAGACAAGCAAGTCGAAATATAACGTAGTTTATTGACTTTAGTCCTGCATTGGGTTTATCGTTTTTAATAGCAACTGAAGTAACGTTAGATGCATGAGCCCACGAAAGCATGTCATACGTGAATTGTATGCTCCACCCACGCCTGTGTATAAGCTAGCACAGTCCCTGGTGAGTATGATAGTGTATAATCAGTGAAATTGCCTGCTTAAATATGAATGTGTATGGCTGTTTTCATATACACACGAGTAAAGATAAGCTCGTGTATATCTAAGTACGTGTGTACATTAGTAGATATATACATATATGTAGCTGTATTTGAGCATACATGAGTATAAGCGTCTTTGCATGCATCCTTGTAGTAATATTCAGAATTTAATAGTTAAAATAGCTAGCGGGGAAAGAACTTAAGACCTGTGAGTATCAGATTCTCCAGGCCCTCCTTGCTCATTACATGTCCCAAAAACTTCAGCTGACTCTTCCTGATACGAAGTATAAGCATCCTCCTTAAATTTTAAATTTTACCACAAGTAACGGAATAATGGAAGTTTAAGTATCATATTAACTGTGACTATAAATTACCAATGCTACTATATATTCATGTGTATCTGTTGCGTGAATATATATATATATATATATATGAGAGAGATAGTTAGTCATCCACAGACAGACGGTTTCACAGCTCATCACTGTGGCTAGACATACAATTGCTTCAAGCTGAGATCGAAACCAACCAATTTGCCATCAGGAACTCTCACGTCTAGGCCATCAGCACACACTAGGAAGAAAGGGGATTTTTAACATATTATATACAAGATATATGCATAACTGATTAACAGAGGGCTCAATTCATAGTGAAGAGCTTTGCATTAATCAGCAGCAGCCAACAAATTCCCTTTCTTTTAAATGTGCTCAACCAACAAATGGGACTCTCTCTGTCTATCTATATATATATATATATATATATATGCGTGCATGCTTCTAGAGTTTTCCATTGAGGATTACAATTTTTAATGTAAAAGTCTTCCGAAAGTTTGTATCTTGGAAAAGGGGCTTCATTATTTTTATCTATTTATGTTTTCACTTTGTCAAATTTTCAAATCATGAGAGAAAAAGCGGGAACAAAATCAAAACCGCCTCTTGAACTTTTTTTTGTGCTCGGTTATTCAACATCAGTGTTTTAAGACAAAAAAAAATGATTACCGATTTCGTTTACAAGTTAAAATTCTTTTACGCTAATATAACTTCGTGTAGCATCAGCGAAAAAGAAGAAATGGAAAATGATAAAAAAATAGAATACAATCAAAAGAAAATGTAGTTAGAAATAAAGAAATAGAAAACTATAGAAATAAGGAAAGAAAGCGATAAATGTAGAAAGAAAAACAGAAAAATAAAGAGAGAGATATAAGGAAAGAAATAGAGATTAAAAAAAACTAGAAACAAATAAAGTTTAAAAAAAAACACATAGGCTTTAATCGGAAAAAAGGTGTCAAAAGACAGAAATAGAAAAAATTGGAAGAAAATATCAAGAGAGAAAAAAATATCAAGAAAGAAAAATATAAAAAGAGAAAGAAATAGAAAGAAAAATATCAAGAAAGAAATGTCAAAGAAGAAACAGGAAAAAAAACATCAACTAGTTAAAGAAATAGAAAAAATAACAAAAAAAGAAAATATTGAGGAAGAAATGGAAAAAATAAAAATATCAAAAATGAAATAGAAAGAAAAACAAAAAATATGAAAAAAAAATATTAACAAGGAGAAAAAATAAAAAATAGAAAAATTAGTAGAAGTATATCAAGAAGGATAGAGAGAAAGAAATAAAAGATAGAAAGATGTAGAAAAAGACCGAGATTAAAATGGAAATAAAAAAGGGAAAGTTAATCAGATATAATGAAACATCACTTAAAAATAGAAAAATAAACAGCAAATAAATCAACATCCAGTAAAGGAAATCTAAAAAAAATTGCAAAGAAAAGTTTCAGGTTTAGGAGAGGTGAGAAAAAGGGCATGAGAAAAAGAGGCAAAGATGATAATGATTTTCTTATTTGAGCTAAATGAAAATGGGAATATGAAAAAAAAAAAGAGAGATTAATACTCAGGTAGATTTTATGGCTCAAATGAGCTTTGTCAAAGCAGAAGAAAAGTCGTATGTGGCAAAATGAAAAGCAAGAACAGATACCCATGCAAGGAATTAGACTTTGCTGGGTCATTTAATGAAATCTACTGAGGGCATTACTATCAATGACCAGCAAAAAACCTGCTGCACTTTGTTCATAGACAAGTAACTTTTTATCTATGTTAGTCTGGCAAATGTTGGACGATTTCCTCAAAGATGAAGAAGAGATTTGAGGTGACGGAGATATGGTTCTGCAGAAGGATGCTAAGGATATCATAGACCGAGCATGTGAACAACAATGAGGTCTTAGGATGCAAACAAGGAAGAGGTTTATACTTAACATAAGGAAGAGGCAGCTGAAGTTCCTGGGACACATAATGAGGAAGAAGGGCCTGGAGAATTTGATACTCATACGTCAAATAGAGAGAAAGAGAGACAAGAGAATACCATGCATGATATACCTGTAGGCCTTAAGCAAGTGGACCACAGACCATGGTCTCAGGGAAGTGGCAGAGGGAAGGAACTTGAGAGCTGCAAGGGATATAGGTAGGTGGAGAGCTATGATTGCCTACATCCTGAAAGGACACAGCACATAGAAAGAAAAAGAAAGTCTGGTAAAAGGCCACAAATCTAGGAACATCTAGTGAACATTGAACTTATATGTGACCAGCTTGTTAATCATTACTGCATGACAAGGCTTTTACTTTTCTTAGGAATAGTAAAAGATGCTGTCGAAAATCTAAACAAAGTATTAAGAAACAGGATAATTTTGCTAAAAACAAAGATAATTGTTCAACTGCTATGTAATATCATTCCTCCTTCATGGCAGTAAATGCTGGATGATTTTCTTGCAAATGAAGAGACAATGAAGCATATAAGCAATGTGGATGTGTTTAGGAAGATGGCAACAAAATGGCAGAATCACAGAGTGAGTTGAAATTTCTGGGCCACATAATGAGAAAGGTTTAAAAAAATTGATACTCACAGGACATATTGAAAACAAAAAAGATAGAGGGAAACAGTGAGTAACCTCCCTAACATGCTTGTTTAAATGAATGACAGATCAACTTGAAGTGATTTTAAAAAAAGACAATTTTACTAAGAGCTATAAAGGATAGGAATTTGTGGAGAGCCATGGCCATCTTTGTCCTTAAAGGAACATGGTGCATAAAAGATATCCTGTCACACGTCCAAAAGTGTGGTGTCTCCAGTGAGGACTGAACTCCTTATAGTTTTGCTGCCTATTGCTCCACGGTATGGTGCTTAGAGTTATCAATAATGATGGATTTGAATGTCAGAAAATAGAAAGAAATTAAAAAAAAAATATGCATACTTAGAGAAAGAAACTCCAGAAGAAAGAGAAAAATGTGGAAAATATAGAAAATTATTGGAAAAGATAGGAAGGAGATATAAACAGAACAGTACATAAAGGGAGGGGATTCAAAGAAAGAGATGATTGTGGGAAAATTCAACGAATGAGTAGAGAAATAAGCAGGGTGGAAAAGAAACAGAAAGTGATGTGTGAAATGGTGGGAGAAGGAAAGGATTGAAAAATTGCCCTTGACTTTATGCAGAAGGGAATAAGCAGCTTATCTTAAATATTTAAATGCTAAAACTGCGTGTGTATCACGTGGAAAAAATGGATGGGAAAAATGAAAAAAAAAATGTTGGGTGGGGGAGAAACAAAAACACTAAAAATAAGAGAAAATTATTCAGTTTGGAAAATAAGGAGTGGTATGAAAGTGACAATAGTGTGAAATGCAAGAATTCTTGAAATGAAGAGAAATTTCAGTGCTTTAAAATAAATCAGACCGACACCTAAAGACTTGTTTCTTAATGGCTTGTTAACTTCTCCTTTTTCATTTCTTTTTTTCTTTAATTCTTTTTTCTTTAATTCTTTTTTCTTTAATTCTTTTTTCTTTAATTCTTTTCTCTTTATTTCTTTTTTTCATTTCTTTTTTCCTTCATTTCTTTTTTCTTTTTTTCATTTCTTTTTCTCTCTTCATTTCTTTTTCTCTCTTCATTTCTTTTTCTCTCTTCATTTCTTTTTTCTCTCTTCATTTCTTTTTCTCTCTTCATTTCTTTTTTCTCTCTTCATTTCTTTTTCTCTCTTCATTTCTTTTTCTCTCTTCATTTCTTTTTTCTCTCTTCATTTCTTTTTTTTCACCTCTTTCTTTTTTTTCCACCTCTTTTTTTCATGTTAACTTTTTGTTTCTCTCACCATTTTTCCCAAATATTCTTTGTTTCTCTGTTTTTCATTTATTTCTTGTTTCTTTTCTTTTCAGCTTGCTTCTATTCTGTTTACTTTGTCTGTTCCTTGATTTGCATCCAAATGTATTGCTCAGCTTCATAAGTCTACAGACATCCTTACGTACATGTTGATTATCCCAGAAGGGGATATATCCATGAGATTATGTACACTGGATAATTTTATTTATAGTATATATCCGCCGATACAATTTAAATGAATCTTGAATTTGATAACATCGGTTATTTTTTAATCATTTCATTTTGCCACTGATTTTTCTACAGAATTTTGATTTTTATACACTCTTCATTATTACTAATTTTATACCATTTTATTATTCTCTGCTTTCATCACAAAACCCTGTGTCAATGTATTGTTCATTGTAACTATTATTTCATAACCAGTTATTCTATTTTTTTTTCTTATCACATCAGTGTAGGGGATGAAATTTGATCTTGTAAAAATATTCAACTTGTCCACAAAGTAATGGGGAGGAAAAGAAGAAAACAGATAAAGTGTAAACTCAAAGAAAAGATTATATGCCAAAAATTGTTGATGATTTACAAAAATTGTATTTTTGTTTTGATTTTTCTTTTTTATTTATTTCTAGTTTCTATAGAAAAGTGTTTTTTTTACAACAGGAAATAAATTAAACACAGAAAAATTTTTTATTGACTCTTCTTACTGCTTCAACTCTGACTGTTACATCCATCTGCTAAATGGATGCAATGACTGACTACTTGATAACTTGCTCTTTATTTATACCATGTGCCTGGAAGTAGTAGTAAACATAAATTTCACAGGAATATTTAATAGAAAAAATACTCAGCTCTGTTTGAAAGTGTGTTACTTGAAGAATATAAAATTTCTAACAATTTAATAACTATACACATTTAAAAGCTAAAATTTTGCACAATTTACATGACGTGTACTTTTTTTATCTTTCTCTTTAAATTGTAAGTTTATTAGATTTTAAGTTTGTATCCATTTATTAAGGATATCATATCTTAATGATTTTTAATAATAATATTTTTTTATTTTGTATCAAACTGATTAATTAATAGAATATGTTCTAATACTGTGTCTATTATCATTTGAATCCATCTAATTTGTTTATTTTGCCAAGTCTTAATTTATTTAAGGTTTTTCTGTACAAACTTCAAGGTGAATACACTCTTCATTATTAATAGTTGTTGCTAATTGTACATCATTTTATTGCTTATTATCATAAAACTCTGAGATAATACAATCATAATTATTATTTCCTTGCTACTTTTATTCAATTTCATTTTTGCCTGTTATCACAACAATCAAGGTGAATGCACTCTTAATTATTATATATTTTAAATCATACATTGTTACTGAGATTATGGCTTTCTCACATTGAAACACAGATTCTCATACAAGCACTCAAATTATGCAATATAGTGACTGGTCAATACCAAGACTACTTGGGAATATCGGGTATGGTAAACTTAGTTATGCAGGCCATCTAATGTATAATGGCTCTGAACAGAAAATCAGAGAGCAAAGTTCTAATTACAGTTGGGTTCATTATATTCACTTCTGGCATCTCATCTGTCACTTTCTCACATACATTCAATCATTTCCCTCTGTCTTTTCTACAAATACTTTCACGGTAACTGCTCCGACAAGCTACTTTTGCTGGTTCCCAAACTGCA
This sequence comes from Acanthosepion pharaonis, assembly GCA_903632075.3. Lineage (NCBI taxonomy): Eukaryota > Metazoa > Mollusca > Cephalopoda > Sepiida > Sepiidae > Acanthosepion > Acanthosepion pharaonis. Next base: position 860,661 of record CAHIKZ030005434.1, on the reverse strand, counting down.
TGAATTTAAGCATGCTACTAGGTTGGCATTTCAGCCCCATCCTTTCACTGTCAAAACTGTTAAATTTAGTCATCTCTTCTACTCCAATAGCTTCATGTCTCACACTTCCCATGTGTGGAACTCCATTCCTCTTACTTGTTTCCCTGATAGCTATAATCTCCAACTATTCAAATGCAATGTCAATTGACATCTCCGATGCCTTGATCTAATTCCCTGTCTTTCTCTTCATCCTTTCCTCTATCACAACTCTTTACTCTTGCTCCCATTCTCTGTAATCTCTTGCATGCTAGTGGCACTCCCACCTTGCTCAGGGTGAAATGCTTAAAAAAAAACATGCAAATACCCTTGGGAAAGGCATGAATCAACCTCATCTCTCCCCCCAGCTATGTGTTAACTAATAGGACTTGTAAATCATTATCTTCAAAAAATTCTTACAATCTAAAAATATTTCCTGATTTTAAATAACCTACAAAAGGCTGATAAGCTATAGAAAAAAACAATCAATTAATACATTGTTGTTGTTTATCATAGCACTCTGGGGTCATTACATTTTCATTGTAACTTATATTGTTACTCACAATGATCTAGGTTGATATTATCTTCATAATCATCATTTTATTCTTTGCTTTTTTTTCCACATCTTATTGTTGACATTTATCACAACACTTTGGGCAGATATGGTCTTCATTGCTACAATTATTTTATTACTATTTTAATCCCACCTATGATTATTGCTTTTTCTCTTACATGATCTGTGTTGATACACTCTTCATTATTATTATTATTATATTACTATGTTCTACATAGTATTTATGTAGCTTTTATTTTCATCCCAAAACTCTGAGTTCATACACTCTTTGGCTATTGAAACAAGCAGTGCAGGATCAGAAATAAAGAAATTGTTTATTGAACTCTAGTAACACATCTCATGGACATCACCTTAACCATTTCAGCCATAGAAATATTAGTAATTGTTTTCCACTGAAATGAAGTGAAGTAATTATATTGAATCAATTGCTACAAGATTTAGTTCACTGTCATCGGCAGTTTTTCTTGTCAGAATCCATCTTGCACATTTATAATTTTGATTCATTTATGCATTGAACATTGCTGCCATATCTGGTCTGGTGCCCTGGTTCTAGATCTCAAGAATCTTGACAAAATCTAAAGAAGAGTCTATAATGTTATCAGTCCTTTTACAATATGGCTTCCCTCTGTCTTTTCTATAAATATTTTCATGGCAGTTGTTCTCATGATTTCTCCTCCTTGGTACCTCATCTATATGAATTTAAGTGTACATAGATTGGAAAATAGGTCTCATTATTTTACTGCTGAAATAGCTAGATGTAATAGTTCTAATAGTTTCTTTTTCCAAACTTCTCAACTATGGAAATCTCTTCCAGTTTCTGGCTTTATTGCCACTTATATTCTTCAAAAATTTTAATGCATTGTTAATTGCCATCTGTCTTCCTGAATCCTGTTCTTTTATTTTCCATTAACTTCATTAAAGTTTTCTTATTCTCTTTCACTACCAGTAACGCCTTTGCACTGTAGTGGCATTATTGCCTTGTTGGAGTGGAGTGATTAAAAAAAAATTAAGATGGGTGCAATAATTAAGTTTGTTACATATTTCTTTTTGATTCTCTACACTAACTGGTTTTATCAACTAGCTTAAAAGCCACATTCCATGCAGGCTTTTAAGCTAGACTTGAAGAGTGATAATTGGTCCTCTGGCTAAAATTAAAAAGACCTCTTTGAATTCCTTAATTAATTCCATGGAACTTCATAACCTCATTTAAAGTCTGATTCAGGCTATAAGCTCAATTCTGGACAAAAGATTGAGTTGGGCTGAAATTCCAATTCAGGCCAAAAGTTGAGTTCTTCAAATCACAAACTTTGTGGAACTTCAAAACCTCATGTCATGAAACCTCTCACTTTAACTCAGATTCCTTGACATTTTCAATTGGATATATTTTAAAATGAATTTAAAACAAATATTTTTAAATTCACAAAGATTTTGTGCCATTTTATACTCAACATAAATTAAAAACATTTAAATTTGCAAATTTATTTATTTTTTTTTTTTTTTCAGTTATTTAAAAATTTGAATTTTTAACTGTTCCCTCCTCATCTGAACACAAATCCCATTGCTAGATTTTCAAAAATCAAATGAAGGGCAGATTTTTAATTCTGGGATCATCTTGATTCAAAAAAGGTATGTCTGTGTAGAGCAAGTGTGGCCCAAGTTAGATGGATTTCTGACACAGACAGAATTTGCCATTTATACATTAAGAAGAAGATAACAGTTTTCATTTATTTTTTGATAATTCATTTTGATGAAGCATTTTCACAATTATTATCAAAATATGCCTGAGTGGTTAAAATGTTAGAATTTTAAACATCAAACCCAAGTTCAAATCTCATTAAGCTCACTTTGTCAAGGACGTGACCATGATAATATCTACTTGATCCCAGGATCATCTCCTTGGACCAATATCATATAATTATATTAATATTATCAAACTGATCCACAACCAGACATAAGCCATAGGAGTTAAATTGGGTAGATGAAATTACAGAAATCATTAATGGTTGTTCAAGCACAAAGTTGCAAGTTATCATGACTGAGGATTCAATTAATGATCATGACAGATTATAAACTCTCTTAGTAACTGTAGTTAACTATAGTTGCAGTATGAATCACATGTTGACTCTGTGGTTGCTGAAGTGTACCTGAAGAGGTGTCTGCAACAAGGATTAGTTAATCATCCTAGCAGGCAGATATACTTGCAAATGTGCAGCTGACCATTATCAAACTCTGTTGATAAAGATTAACATGAAAAATGCAGTATTAATCAAATAGAGTAAAACTAGTTAGAAAATATTAATCCATCTTATTTTAAAATATTGATTATTGGCAAAACTATATTTCTACTAAAATGTTATTGGTAATTTTTATTTATAACATTGTATTGTACCCATTTTGGTATAAATCAATTTTATGTTGACATTGATATTCAATTTTCAGAGCAAGAATTTATTATAGGCACCATATATGAGAATAAGCCATGTTTTTCTGAGCAACAGATTAGGTTAACAAATCACAGCATTTTATGGATTATAAAATACATTTAGGAAAATCAAGTTAAAAATCCTTCTTATAAACTTAGGGTCAGTCACCTGAAGCATTAAAAGCAAAATGTCTGTTATTTATCATAATGACATTTTACTCTGAAACACAATAAATTTAAACAGAAAATATAAAATATTTCCATTAAAGTATTTGTTTAAATTAATTAGGACAGAACATTCTTGTCATACAACAATTTTTAGTACTATTTATTTTATCATTGATGAATATTTTTAGTAACTGATTTTAAGAGTTTTTCTTAGTGCTTTCCTTTGTGAAATGGATTTCGACCTCAGGAAACTATTAACCACGTATAAGTCAATCTGTAATTATTGGCCTAAAAGGTTAATCTGAAAATCACAACTTACACATTAGTTTATACTGAAAGTTCGTGAGACTATATTCAAAACATAAACTCATGTAGGAGAAGGGAAACTAATTTCACACCAGGCCAAAAAATGAAAGACAAAATTAAAATAACAATGATGGATATCCAAAACTGCTGTTTGTTTTACACGTTTTGAATATTTAGCTTTTAAAATTCTTGTTTATGAGGTAAATCAATGATATATCTAATAAAGATATAATAACTAATAGCTTTAATATTAATGCAGTGCCACAATAATGATATGCAGCAATATTAATTACAATAATAAAGATATAATAATATAATATTGATAATAATAATAATAATACAATAATATTAATAGGTATAATAATAACAGAACAATTTTAATGATATAATAATATTAATAATACAACAATAATAATTTAATAAATACATTAATAATCATAATGAACTGATATAATAATAATAACCATACTCAAATAAAGATTAAATAATTACAATAATAATAATAATAAAATACCACAATAAATATATAATAAGAGATTATAATAATAATCATAAAATACAGCAAACCTGGAGGGTGGAATAAGTAGTGAATTTTGTAAGGAAAGCAATAGTAACCTGGAAAATTGACTTTAACATGTACAAAAGACACAGAGCAGAATTTTTCTTATAGAATGAATCGCACAAAATCCCCTGGAACTTTAAGATCTAAATACATCACTAAATCCAGGCCAGATGACAGAATCTGGTAATGGTAAACAAAAACAGCAGAATACTCAATTCTGCTTTTTCTGGCAGACCATCGAGTAGATCTGAAAGAAAGTGAAAATGTAGTCAAGTATCTAGAGTTTGGAAGAGAGCTGAGGAAGTTGAGGAACATTAAGGAGACAGTCATGCTAGTCATTACTGGAGCACATTAAGAATGGTCCCTAAGGTACCTCAGTAAAACCTTGGTAGAAATGAAACTACAGGAAGTTAGAACTATCCACATGGCTGCATTATTGAAAACAGCTAAAATAGTAAGGAAAGGGCTGGTGTATTGATAAGATTTGCTGTCTCTTAATCTCCAGTCTAAACCAACAATTTGTGTGAGTACACAATGAGTAAATAATGATAATGAAAATAATAAGGATTTGTTTTATGAAATAGAATATAAGCTTTAATAGATTTTGATGGCCATAGGCATGTCTGGATTTATAAAAATTTAGGGCCTCTTCATTATGTATGTCCAAAACACCTATAAAAAAGATGATGTTTTTTTGGTATGAAACATGAACCACTTTAACTAAAATCTTTTACAGATTTTGAAACTGCTCCAATTTATTTCATTAGCAACTTCATGATATTTTTTTTATCTAAATTTTACATGCTACAAAAATGTATTTAGAATGAAGGTTCTGGTATTACACTGAAATTCTAGTAATCAAATTTACTAACAAAGCATGCTAAAAAACAAATGATGATGAAGGAAAATTCTGACTTGCAATACTTGATCACCACAGCTGAAAAAAAATTAATGATATTGTTTAAACTGTCAAACTCCAATAGCCAAGATACTAATTATAAACAATACAGATTAGAGAGAAAATAATATATTCTTGGATTTTATCCCCTTGTAATGAATGATATCTTCATGGAACCCTATCAAATTGAAAAGACCAACTCAAACTAGACTGGCCCAAATATTCTAAATTGCTTCAAATTAGTTCAAAGGAGACCCATTAAATCTGAAGATAAATACATCTCCTCTGTTCTTATATCTATGTTTTTTAGTTGTATCAGTAGCCACAAGACTAAAGGGGACTCCAAAGGACCCTCTAGTCTTGGGGTTCCTGGGCTGCAACCTATACTAGCCCATATGTAAATATGGCACTGCCTGTAGGATAGATGGTAAGAGGGTGTATCCATTTTTCAGAAGTGAATAATGAAACCTTTTCTCTACAGAAGATATGGATGAAGATTAACTCATGAAATGCTGTTATCTTGTGATATGGAAGGAAATTAGCTGTTTTTTTTTTGTTTTTTTCATTCAGTTGTGAGATCAAAATCATGTCTTGAAGTCAAATATGGTATTTAGAAAGGAAACAGGGAACAGCTGTTCTGAAAACAGATTGTATGACTTTAAAAAAATAAACTGTTTTCCCAGTTTGTGAAATATTTCTCCCTGTTAAGCGAAACCTCAGAATTTCTTCTTTTTAATTTTTTCTCTTGAACTTAAAAAAAATAATATCATGAAATAATTAACTAGAGATTCTTGACAGAATCCAAAAAAATTATCTGCAGTATCATTGGTCTTGACCCAGTATCTTGGCTTCCATCACTTTCTCATAGCATAACATCATTTTTTTTATTTGATTTTTTTTTTTTTTTTTTTTTTTTTTATAAATACTTTGAGGTAATTGCTCTGAGGAGTTTTCATCTTTAGTACTTCAACTTCACAAAATTAAACACACTGCTACATTGGCAGCTAAATCTCATCATTTTATTATTGAAATTTCTATATGTAAGCATGAGTCCTATGCTAATTTTTTCTTCTTTTACTTGTCGAAGTCTGTTCCACCTTTTTACTACAATTAAATTCTATGACAATTGTCATTTTCTGTTTTTTTGAATTCTGATCTTTTAATCTCTACCCTCTCTTCATTCATTTACATACAAATACCCTTTGAAAAGGTATGAATCAATCTACCCCCAACTATGGGTTAAATAGTATAATTTGTATCTTAAAAAAATCAGTGTTATTCTCAAATATTAGTTAATGCAATATTAACTCAGAGGAAAAAAAAAAAGAATTATTCTTTGGATCCAAAATATGTTTTGGCTTTAAGTAACGCACAAAGGGTTGATAAGCCATAAAAACAGATCAGTCTATTCCAATCTATTAACTCGCTCCTCAATGTTTTCTCAGTTCTTTTCACTCTCAGCAGCTCCTTCTGATTTACATACATTTTACAGTGATGGTCACCCTGTACAAGACCCAAGAACCACTCAATGTAGAAGGTTACAGAGCAAGAGGCACCACTGCAAGCAAGGTAATAATGACACCAAGATACACAAGGGGTCACCAGGAGTGAAAAAGAAGCAAAAGACTTTAGAAAGAACTGGAATATTAAACAGGAAACAATGAATAAACCTCTATTCTTGTTCAGAAGACCAGAGAGGAGTATAAACTGGATGAGAGATTTCATGGTTTTTATTGCCTTGCTTGTGGTGAAATGCTTAGAAAAGAAAGGTTTTCATGAAAGGATTTTAAAAAAGAAAAGACAGAATAAAGAGTTATCAAATGCAAAACATATTCATTAAATAAAAAAAAAAAAAACAATCCCAAATATTTGTTAATTTTTTCATGATCATTAATTCTTTGTGCACATCTATAAAGAAAATGATAAAAAAAAAATCTTTGGTCCTTAGCTTGATAGAGCCACAGAGTAAACAGCCATATTCATTCATTAACTGAATTGCTTAGTTCTTCTGTATTTTTCATCTTTTTCCATATTAACCAATGATCATTGACTCTTTCTTTCTTGTATTCCATCTTTGATAATTACTGAAATAAAGACAGTCTGGATGGTCCACAATGGACAATCCCACATAATTCCTTTCCATTGAATTCACATCAAAGCATATGATCAGGAAGGTTGAAAGCAAAAAACAATCATTAAAATCAGTCTCAAGCTATAGTTAATTAAAATGTAAATGTTGATTACAGAACAAATAAAATCATTAAAAAAGAATAGAACAAGAGGTGCGTTGACTGTTTTCTTTTTAACTTTTAATTTAAAAAGTTACAATTAGATTTAAAGAATAAAATAAAAAACAGTAAATTTAATAGGTGAATTTCTATTTATTATCAAAATAGCCATTAAAACCTATTTAAAAGAAAACTGAAAATCCATTATTTATCATCACTGTTCTATGACTTATTTTGACTAGTATCTTTATCTTTGTTGTTTTTATCACTAAATTTTGACTGATAAAATCTACACCCTTCCTTAGGAAAAAAAAAGAAAAAATTCCTTCTATAGATTTTTTCATCTGGAGACTGCTGTAGAATTAATGTCAATGCACAAAGAATGCATCCAGAATTTCAAACAGTTGTTGGGATGAGTAATACCTTTATGTTGATTAGAAAATGATTTTTTTATCATCTTTATTATAGTTGTTTTTTCTTTCATTTCTCACCTGTGGAACTCTTTTCTGATTTCTTTCTTCCCTGTTACCTATACACTTCAAAAATTTAAATGCAATGTCAATTGCAATATTCTGTCTTTTTGAAACCTTTTCTTTTAGCATCCTTTCTCCTCAATAAAGTCTCGTCATTCTCTTCCACTCCAAGTTATGTATTGCATCTTAGCAACATTATCACCTTGCTTGGGATAAAATGATTTAAAGAAAAAAAAAATAGGCTGATTCTCTTTCTGATATTTTGTCTGTGTGTGACTTTGCATACGCATAAGTAATGTGTATGTCTGTGTTGTGCACAAGTGACTTACATATACTTGTGCAGTTTAAAGTACAAACAAGCACATACACACACACACACACACACACACAATTTGAACGAGTTTGAAATAGGGCATAATAATAATACCTCCCACTTCCAGTCAGTCTGGACAACCTGGACAGAGCAATAAAAACAAAGTTGGAGACAAAAAAAAAATTGTAATATTTTAAACTAAAAAATCATTTTATTGAGCTTTTCCCAAATTATTTAATAATAAATAGATTTATTTTTAAAGCATTTTTCCAAAAATTTAATCAAAATCTGTCATTGAATTAGAGAATGCATTCTTAAATGCGAACAAACACACACAGTTTGAATTAAATTAAAATGCATACATGTAATGTGTAAATGTGTCACAAGTGTTAACCTTTGGGCAATAGAAAAAGGGTGTGGCACTTTGAAGTCATTTTTATGACTCAGGTATTAAAACTGAAGATATTTTCTAACATACATTCTATTTTAGATGGACAGCAGTTTAGTTTGGAAAGTTGATCATCTTGCTCTCGGGGAAGCAATAGTTAGGAAACTAGTAATTATGATTGTTATTCAAATGATTATAATCAGTTTATTACATTAATATAATGGCAATGATCATTTTTGGCCATAAGAATAAAGTTTATAATAAAACAAAATTGCTCTGCCAATTATCTAATCCAAATGTTTGTCTGCACTTCCAGCTTTCTTGTCCATCATCTCCATTTTGTTTCTAGTTTGTTTCTGTAAAATTGTGATCGGAAAAGCTTAAGTGCACTTTGAATTCACTCAGAATTGATTTATTGAATTTTTATTTTTCATTTCAAGAAAGTCTGAAAATTGATGGATGTCTTCTAGTTTTATGTACATTTTTAAATGTTTGAAATATTTTCATTTAAACTTCTTTGTTTGGTAATTATTTGTTTTTTTTTAAATATTAAGGATCTTTTTTTTATATGATTTCATTTTCTCACTTAAGTTTCTATCACCATTAAAAGTTGTTTTTTTTTTGTGTTTACAAAAAAAGAAATTATTTTTCTTCAAAACTACATTTGAGTCAATTGTCAAAATGTAGTATCAAATGAAAAGAATAGATTTCAGAGAAATAATAGCATTTACTTGCAAAGGGAAGAGAACAAAAGGAAAGGGAGAGAAAGAGAGAAAAACAAAGAAAGTAAAACTGACAAGGGGAAAGAAAGTGAGAAAAAATAAAGAGGATAAACTTGGCAAAGGGAAGGAAGAAAAAAAAAGCTGGTTAAATTTCCATTTTTTAAATCAAAACTAAATTTCAGGAAAATATTACCAACCCTAACTTGACGTCTGAAACAAAGGAAGATTAGATTGTTTGGTTTTATGTCACATCAAAACTTGTTGGGTTATTTAACGCCAAATATTGTATAGGACACCCAGTGAGTATCAAAGTCAGCACTCAGTAGTAATGCTCAACCACACAAGCCTTGCAAGTTTATTAAAGCTGCCCAAAACGCATAAAAAGAAAGGAAAAAGATGTCCAGAAAGAAATACAAATGAACATAAAAATAGGAGTTATTAGCAAGAGGATATCAATAAAGAGAAATTCTGTTTATTTTGTACAGGGAAAAATGGATTCTGGCCTTTCTAAAAGTCCTCAATCCATTTCTCTCTATAATCTGTTCCATCACCAGGCATTTCCTCATCATAAGTATGTTTGGTATGGAAAAGACTAGAAGAATGATTACTAGAGGAAACCACATTCTTTTTGGTGTCCTGCCTGCTATGGTAGTAGCAGCAGCAGCAGCTAAGGTCTGTTTTCTTTCTTATCAACCTTGACTGGTGATGTGATGGAATAACCTGTCACCCCCATGAGTAACTACTCTATAGGTAGTAACTACCTATAAGTATCGGTAAGTCAATAGACACGGAGACTTGCTGGGATCTACTGAGTATGACTCACTTACGCGAGAACTACTGACCTTCCAATAGCAGTACTCACTACCTGATTGACTTGCGAAGCTCATGCGCATAACTGTACCTTATTTCTTATTGTACTAGTTTTTACAATAAACCTTTACTTATTTATCTACCATGTTTATCAAGTATATATTCCTGTTAGTACAGAATATAACAACTGGCTTCAGTGAGGGACATTGTGAGAATAATTTTATTTAAAATATCTAATTTTTTTTTTCATTTCAGAGATAATTCTGTTTTAAAATTTATTGTATAGACTTTAAATTTTCTTAAAATTTTTATTCTTTATATTATTTTCACATTTTATATTAATTCAGTTCAAATTTATAGGCAAATTTGTTTTTATTTATATCTTTAAAATATGATTTTGTTAATATTTTCCTACCAACATTTCAAAATTTCATCTTTGCAAAAAAAATGCTTATTTTTTAAATGAATTTCTTTTCACTTTGTTATATTGCTATTTTCATATATTACAATATTAGAAATTAGATTATAAAATTAAGTTACCAGGAGGTGCTGAAAATTCTCAATCTGATCCATTTTGAAAAGTCTTACCAAATAACTAATCATTTACTTTTTATTTGGAAGGGCTTCTTTGTGGGGTTGAAAACATTCCAGTAACCTCTCATACATATAGTTCAAAAATTGCTATATTTAATGGGGGAAAAGCTTTTATAGATATAGGCAGTGTAAACAAAGGAACTAATATTGTCCATTTCATTTAAAAGCACTATTCAACCAAGTTCACAGTAGCTCAGTCAGAGCATATCAGATATAACGATGGTTCCCTCTTCCCAAAGGAATGCAGGTTTGAATCCTGCCAGAGAGCACATATTTTTCTTCGATAAGAGTTCACATATATTCAGGCTGCTAGATGAAAATAAATACACTGTTTAATAAATAAAAGGAGTGTCTACTCAAATACAAGTATCCACGAAGAAAAACATTTAAAGTGATAAAATCGGTCAGATTAATAAATAAAAATCCATTACAACTTTAGAAAATTTATATATATTTTAAAAATATATGACAAAATGGGAAAGATTTTTGACCTTTAGAAATTTATTGGACTAAAATGATGTTTACATTGATGTGACTACACATGTACATGAAAGACAGGGAATGCTGAAATTTTACATTTTTTTTTTCCACTTATCCACACTTTAAATTTTTTCCACTTTGTTATAGATTTCCCTAATATTGTTCTTGATATATAAAAATTTATATATCGTTTTCCAGTGTATATATATATATATATATATATATATATGTATGTGTGTGTGTGTGTGTGTGTGTGTGTGTGTGTGTGTGTGTGTGTATGTGTGTGTGTGTGTATGTATGTGTGTGTATATATATATGTGTGTGTGTATATATATATATATATATATATATATATATATATATATGTGTGTGTATATATATATATATATATCATAGGGCAATTTAATATCTTAGGTATCATCAGGTAGTTAATTCAGTGAATGCTGAGTTAACCACCTGATGAGACCTTGGCAATAATGTTCTATTCATCGTTTTAATCTTTTTAAGATATATATATGAACAAACTGTATTAAATTCAACTGAAAGGTTTTGTGTGCACCCACAAATAAAATATAAAGAACTTGTCAGTTGAATTTGATACATGTTTAAATGAATAATATATATATATATATATATATATATATATATATATATATATATATAAGCTTAGAAGTCCTCAGTGGTTTTCTTGCAGAAAGGTACAAGTCATTGTGACTTAGAGTTTGAGCATTCTGTCTTTGTTCACTAACTGATAATGCCAGATTGTGTACTCTCTCCCAGAAACTCTAAGGCCTGCTCAGCATAGTAAAAGCCAGAGGTTGGCTCTGTGGGTGCTGAAGAAAAACAAATTTGCCTGAACAGTTGGGATAAGCTAGCCACTCTAGCAGATGGGTATGCTTGGAAATAAGTGCCAGCTATCATACACATATATTTGGACATTCCAAGTTGTCAAACTTAAAACTGGTCGCACGAAAAGATAATATATTAAAAGTATTTATACTTATATTTTTTCATATAGACAAAAACAATTTACTCACTACAATGATGCAACCTTGTTTCGGAACAATTTAGTTGTACTAAATACTTCCGAAACAAAGTTGCATCTTTATAGTGAGTAAATTGTTTTTGTCTATATGAAAAAATTAAAATAAATAATTATTGCTCTACTCTCTTGATTGAGCCTTCTTTTGAATTAATACTGGGAATGTTAGAATTTATATATTATTCTCATTCTCATTACATTTGGATATATATATATATATATATATATATATATCCAAATGTAATGAGAATGAAACAAGTAAAATTAAATGTTTAATTGCCTGTCTCAAGTTTCAGGAGATACATCCACTCATCAGGAAGGCTGATGATAAAAAATGGGTTTTATTACAGGATATTATAAAAAAATTGCAAAGAGATAGAATGTATAATGCAATGTTCATAGCAGATAGAGAAATGAAACTACAACAACTCCTAAAGATGGTAGTGAAGGAAAACAACAAGAAGAAAGGATTAAACCTCAATTGCATGGTTGTCAGGAATAGCCCAATATGCAAATTACAAATTTAAGATACCATAATCAAGTAAGTATAACAATTTAAATATGTGGGAAGGGTTTTAACAGAGGACAGAAAGTTTGATACTGAATTCTGGATAGCTAAAGAACCCTACCGAAGCTAAGAAAGGTATTAAGATACAGAAAAATTTCATTAGAAACAAAGAAAAGAGTACTGCACTGTTATGTATTATGGGTCCTCCTATATGGTAATGAATACTGGACAATATCTTCACTGATGAAGAAAAGACTTAGACAATAGAAATATGGTTCTACAGAAGGATGTTGAGAATAAAATAGACTGTATATGTGAGCAAAGACAAAGTTTTAGGGAAAATGGAAACAAAAAGGACACTTGTACTTAGCATCAGAAAGAGTTGAAATGTCTAAGGCACTTGAGAAAAGAGGGCTTGGAAAATTTGATACTCACAGGACATATTGAAGGCAAGAGAGACAATGGCAAACAGTGCATAAACTACCTGATGAGCATGTGTAAATGGATGATAGAACAGGGATTTATAGAGATAACAAAATGACAAACTTCACTATGAGCTACAAAGGACAGGAAATTGTGTAGAGCCATGATAGCCAACATCCTGGTCGGGTATGACACTAGAAGAAATTTGGAATGCGAACGCACTCCACAACTTCAAATATTGATTTTTGAGGCAGATCATCTATACTGAGAATGTTAAATTAATGCAATTTTCTTCCCTTGCATTCATCTCTTTCTACATTTTGCTTTGTAACGCGTTCAACTCAGTTAAATACATATCTATATATTAAAATTTTACAGGATAAATTATTTTCTGATAGAGGTTTAATAAAATTTTATATAAATTATATATATTTATTTATTATTATTATATATAAATTATTTTCTCTAATGAAGCTTTAATAAAAGCAAATCATTTTAGATTTATAAATGTTTCCTATTTCCTATCATTTTGTCTGATTCTGATCCATATTTGATCCCAATTCATAAATTATATGATAAATTTAGCTAAAGAGTAAAATATATATTTAATATAACAGAGTAATATATAAAGAGTAAAATATATAAATGTTTTCTATTTCCTATCATTTTGTCTGATTCTAATCCATATTTGATCCCAATTCATAAATTTAGCTAAATTTTATTTCATTGTATTCTAATTATTGTCTTTCTAAATGTTTCTTATTTTATTTTTACACATCTTAAGTAATATTTTATATAGTCAGAAATTATGGCCACATCACTGGTTTCTGAATGATCACCAGCAAGTTAAACAACATCAAGCCTCATCAGTTAATTAGATGAGTGACCATTTGGGAATGCCAGGTGCTATAAGTTTGGTGTGTAATAGATAATGGCTCGGAATTGTTAATCAGAGAGCTGAGTTCCAATTCTCATTGTGTTTGTTATATTCACTTACATGAAAATACTCTTGGGAAAGGTATAAATCCAACTCTTCTGCCTCCATCTATGGGATAATTAGCAAAACATGTAGCAGTAAACCATTGTTGTCTCAAAAGGAGAAAATTCTTACAATCTAAGAATATTTCCTAGCATTTACACAGGGTTGATAAGCCATAAAAAATGAACCAGTCAATATACTCAATATATAGTTTGTTTTTTTTGTCATAATGTGTCAGAAAAAGAAACCATAAATATTTGAGTCATTACAGTTTTCAAACAATACTTTGACACATCTTTTCTCCATGTTATTTAAAAAAATAAAATAGTGTTTATCAATTTGGAAACAGGATAAATATTGACTCTTCTGAGCAAAAATAATGGAACAATTGGTAGAAAAATTTTTTACAATTCTTTTTCAAATGTCAAAATGAAGAAATTATTAAAAAGTAATAAAAACAAAATAAACACTTCAAATAATTGATTTAAAAAAAAAAAAGGAAGAGGCTTTTAAACATGCTTTATGGGAAAATTAACAACTTCCCATATGAGTAATAAGCAGAGGCACAAAAGACAAATGAAAAGTTTATAGATATACTTTTATATAAATAATACAGTTATACAATCAGAAAGAGGAGAGAGAATTGCTAAAAATATTTTTTCTAGCATTTAATGTTAGTTCATTGGGGACAACGTTCAATACATGAATCTGCTTGAAATGGATAGAAACACTTATCTGAAGTTGATCATATCTCTTCTTCCAATGTCTGCTTGAAGAGGCATTAACATGTCTATTCAGTTTTGCTTATGGCCAACTGTCTTTTAGAGTAGGCTAAAATGCATCATTTTACTTCTGTGGTTTTCAAGCCTCTCACCTTTGGTGTCTGAAATCCATTTGGCACCTAAATTTGGGTCTTACAGATTACCAGATAAATAGACTTATCTCTCCCTATCAGGAGATAAACCTATATTTTTTATTGCTTTTAAGCTTATTTTACTGGTAAATATTTTTTATTATTGTAAAGGCAGTTAATGTTAGAAATAGAAACAAACAGATTTAACACAGAAGTTTATTTTCACCATCAATTTTTAAGACAACTTAAAAACTTTTCCACTACCAATTGTTAAAACACAAGTTAAAATCATTTATTCATAAAAGTCTCTGCTGATTTTAAGCACTTTATGCATAAAAGTCTCTGAAAATCCCAAAATTTGTCATTGGACATTGTTCTATTGCCAATACACTTAAGAAGCACCCACTGAAGACAACAATTACAGACCACAGAATCCATGTTGTTCAAGTCCTGCCTACACAGGTCACACTACAACTGTACTGACAATCTCAAGCCTCCATAATTATGTTGACCAGCTTTCCAGCTATCTAGACCAAAATATGTCAATCCAGATCTGCAGATATCTTCATCCAGATGTTGGTATTGCAGAAGGATGAATATTGTTTGTTTTATATATATATATATATATATATATATATATATGTACATATATATATATATATATATATATATATATATATATATATATATATATATATATATATATTCTTAGTTCAAAAGCATTATTTGTATTTACTGACAAAATAGTTATAGTGTCTAATTTAGCGAGACCAGCAAAATAGCCTATTCGTTTATAGAAATGCTAAAAAAATACAAACTGTCTGCAAAATGGGAATTTTAAAGTAAATTGGTTTCAAGAGAATTAAATCACTAAAGCTAAAAAATGGAAAAACAAAGGCATGTTCGTATTTCTTTTCTTATTATATATATATATATATATATATATATATATATATAATTTTGTGTGTGACTTTAAGAAATTTTCTTCATTAGTCAGATACTATTTGCAGTTGAGAGTTGATCAAATCTTGGAGAAAATAAAACAAGTCTTGTTCACTTCTAGTAATTTGCTTTCATTCTGTTTCATCCAGTGTAATTTGAATTTGTCATCTTTGTGTAAATTTCCTTTGCTCTGAAAAGTCAATGCTATCTAAAAAAAAGAAAAAAAAAACAAGAAAAAAGTGCTTGTCTCTCTGGCATTTCTAATCATGATTGTACTAACTTTGTAATTATCAAGAGTTTTTTTTTAAAGTTCACAAACTGAAGAAACAAAAATTCTTTGCTCAATATCTGCAACAATGCTGAGTAGACCTTAGTTTCAGTTATTGGGAGAGAGAAAGAGAGCATATAAGCTGGCATGAGCAACAGTTCGAACAAGATTATATATACACTTACACCCTCAATCACAATGACTAGTTATTTAATGCTAGCATAATAATGGGCCAATATTATCAAGAAGTTGCTACTTTCATAAATTAATTTTGGTAAGATTGGAGTCAAATGATTGAAATGTTAACGTGTGTGTGTATATATATATATATATATATATATAATGTGCATGTAAATGTTTTTGTGTGTGTATATAAATATATAAATATGCATTTTTGTGTGTATATATATATATATATATATATATATATATATATATATATGAACACATAAATGCATCCCCATTGAACCTCCTGAAGACACCCACAGGCAGATCGATCTGGCATGTACAGATTGTGGTAGAGTGTGTTTGTCAATGGCTGGTCTATGGAATCACTTAAGAGCGCAACAACGGAAGTTTGTAAATGACTATAAAACTGTAGACATCCAATAATTGAAATGTGATATTTATGGTAAGCAATTTCATGTGACATTTTAAATTGCATGATAATGTACCCCCTCGCTGTTTGACCTCTTAAGTGCCCTGTTTGTGCCAAAATATGTAGGTCCCTTGCTGGGTTAAAGAGCCACATTCATTTGGCACATCAGTAGATATTCTCCAAAAAGATATGTAATAATGGCTGTACTTGAAATGTTGAATTCTTCTATGTGCAATGTAACTTCAAGATGTTGGCAATTATGACTTATTTCTTGGCATTTGTAGCTCTTAATAAATTTAGTTTTTCATTATCTCTCATAAACTTGCTCTGTCATCCATTTACTCAAGCTCTCTAGATAAGTTATGCAATGTCTTCCTCTATCCCTCTTGACTTCAATCTGCTCTGTGAGTATTAAATTTTCCAAACCCTCATTCCGCATTATGTACACAACAAACCAACAAATTTCAAGCTATTTCTTGCTGATGGTCAGCATAAGTTTAATTTTTTGTTTCCATTTTCTCTAAAACTTTGTCATTACTTACATACTCTGTTCATGGTATTCTCAGCATTCTTCTGTAGAACCACATTTTTATTGCTTCAGGTCTCTTCTTTATCTTTGAGGAGATTACCATTCACTATCATATAGGAATAATGATATTACACAACAGTTCAGTACTCTTTTCTTTGTTTCTAAAAATTTTTATGTAATATTTATATATTATACAGTGCTGTAGTTTAGTGCTATTTTTAGTAAACCAGGTAAATTTTTTAAAATGTCTTATAATTTGTGCCAAGCTGTATTGAATTATATGCACTTTTAGCTATTTTTGTTTTTATTAATTATGATCTAATAAATGATCTAACAAATATTATTTATTGAGTAGCCTTTCTTGTAATCTTTTACAATTTTTAGACTGTTTTTACTTATTGAATACAATAAAAAAAATCACCTATTTTGCTTGTAGTGATTTATAATTAGAATTCTGATTTGAATATATTTTCCATTCAATGTATCTAGTACAAAAGATATGAACTTTATTTGGATTTATTCTTGCAACAGTATAATTTTTAAATCAATTACTAAGCAAAAACCTGCAGAAATTAGGTATTTCTCTACATTTTTCAGATGATATTTAAAACTAAATGCTCAAAAATTGATAAAAGCTATGAATCTGAATTTTGATGATAGTACTTACCATATCAGATGGCAGCTTTCAAACTGAGTGAAATGTTGATTTTTCTAAAGAAAAGTGAAAGATTACCCTGCTTTAATGTACACAAGATTGAATCAAACTCATTCCTTAGATATTTCTTTGGTAAGAAGGGGGTTCCATACTGTAAACTTCTTGAGTTGATTGTTATCTATCTGCCACATCCTCACAATCTTCACTTACTTCTTCCTCTTATCATGTATTCTGTTCACTAATCCTCTACATCAAATGACTCTTAAGCCTTGTCTTAGGTGAACTTTAGTAAAAATAATTGTAATAATAATAATCATTTCAAGATGGATGCATATTTTCTTTCTAAGTTCCTTAAGATGAAAATCAAATTTTTGGCTGAAAAATATGTGGTGTGATAAAATAGTCAAAGCACTCAAAAATAATCAATTTTATTTTACTTATTACTATAGATTAAGCACTCCAGATCTTCTATGTGCCATGTTCCTTCAAGAAGTATGAAAATATGGCTCTCCACAATTTCCTATCCTTTGTAGCTCTTAATAAATTTTGACTTTTTGTTATTTATCCTAAACCTTGTTTCCCCCCATTGATTTACTCAAGCTCACTAAGTATTTTAAGCGCTGTTTTCCTCTCATCTAGTTTCCGATATAAATTTGTTATAAACTGATCCCCCTCCCCCTATAGAAGACAAATCACCACATGATTTCTTAAAATGAAAAAGAATGGGGGTGTTAAAATTTGGAGTTATTTTTTCATATATTTTTATCAATTAAGCAAATTTCAAAAAAAATATTTTATTTACATTTTAAGAAATTGTTTAACTAAAGTTTTATAAAACTTTTTTTTTTATAATACTTGTGATCTGAATTTTATTTGAAATATAATTTCAAAAAAGATTACTTCTGGTCACAGTGGCTATTGTACAATGCCACACAGAAATATATTAATTTAAATTTCTCTTTTAAGGTTAAAAAACATTCAATTATGATCGAAATTTTTATTTTTTTCCTATTATTTTTCTACATCTATAACTTAAGACTGCAAAAGACTATTGATTTCAACAAATGGAGAAGTTCGCTAACTATTCAATAGTAAAATAACAACTAAAAACAAGATAAACAGTTATCCCATGATGGAATAACATCTTTTCTTGAATGCTGACCAAAGACTGGGATTGACCTTTCCAGTTAGAAAGAGAATATCTCTTGAGTGGCATCATAACAACGAAAACGTGAGCGGATATCCGTCAAAAACTGACAAAGATTAACTTAGTGGGATTATTTTGAGACTTTCTGCTGAATTGGGGGTATGAGACCCAACCAAAGAAGCAGTGCAAAAAATAAATAAATTGATGTTTGTACGATCAAACAAAATTCTTATATACCTATCAGAATAAATGATTTTTATATATATATATATATATATATATATAAAACTGGTGCTTGTCAAGATTAACAATGGACATAACAGCTGTTGCTGTTTTTTTTATACCAAAGTTCATCAAATACAAGGCTTAAGAGCCATTCAAGACAGATTTATTGTTAAAACTATTATGATGAACAAGATGTGTACTATAATTGAAAAAAAGAGTGAGAGGATGTGAAGATAGATAACAACTGGCCATTAGCATGAACACATTAAGAACGTAATGTTCAGTGAAGCATGTACACTGTCTTTTCCACAAAGTATCAGTTCTTTGGAAAAGGTGTCCAATTAGAACATTTTCCTTACATTTGGAATACTGAGGAAATGAAGATGATTTGACTTCAGGGAAGTAGCATAGCATTTCCTTGTTGTAAAAGTCTAAATTGGTGGAACTAAAGACTGAAGCTCATCTAAACTGACTTAACATGTAAGATAGTTATGAGAGAGTGATCTGCCTTAATGCTTTTTTCCTCACACTGTGTTTTTATGACATGCCAGAGACAAGACTTCTCAGATATATACTAATCATATATGTAGATATTTTTAAGCTTAGCTTAATCCAGCCAATCTAAAATGTGAGGAGTGGGAGGAAAAATTTTAAAATCCTCTAATGTAGTGCCAAAATTGCAATACAGAAAACTTCACACTGACTCCATTTGCAAACAAACAGTTGCCGTTGCAGCCTGAGTTGATTTTGAGATCAATAAGTTTAAGTGATAAAGTAAGGGCAAATCAATGCAAACTCTTTCAGAAAGATCAAATAGAAGAATTTTTGTATTCTATCCAGCATGTCCTTTCAGGATTTGGATGTTCACGTCTCTCTACACTTTTCTATCCTTCCTAACTCTATAAGCAATTTTTGTCATCTTACTATCCCTTCTGGTCCCAGATCTGCTATCCATTTACAAAAGCTTGCTAAATAGATGCTGAGAATACCATGGATAAATTATATGAATAATAATGAAGTTTTAAGGAAAATGAAAACAAAAAGGATGCTTATAATTAGAAACAGAAAATGACTTGAAATTTCAAGGGTACATAATGAAGAAAGAAGTTTTGGAAAATTTGACACTCACAGGACATAGTGATGTCAAGAGGGACAAGAAGAAACAGTGATTAACCTACCTAATATGTAAATGGATGACAGAACATGGACAAGTATCGATAGTAAAGATTTGGCTTGTTTTGTTTTGCAACATATCAACCTCCATGGGTTATTTAATGTCAACAAGATTTTTAATGCTGACAATATTTTTTTTAAAAAATGTATTGCTGGAATTTTTTTTTTTCCCCAAAAATGTATTGCTGTTAATATTTTTTTTCCCCAAAATGTATTACTGGTAATTTTTTTTCCCCAAAATGTATTACTGGTAATTTTTTTTCCCAAAAATGTATTGCTGGTATTAAAATGGATTTTTACACTTTCATCGTGTTTTGACCCCATTTTGGGCCCCTAACAGGTGCTAACACTCCAGGACCTAGAAACATCACCAATTAAAAGGTATTTTCACACTTCTCAAAACCCCCTGATCAGACCTTGCAACTGAATGTAGTTTATCGTCATATCCAAGATGCGAATATTATCTTTATGCCCAGAATGCTCGATAGTAATGACAAACATTACTAAGTATTTCAAAGTGTAAGAAGTCATAGAAAACCATAACTGCCCACATTCTGAAGGATAGAGAAGAAAAAGGGGTGTACTGATGTTGATCACACAGTAGCAACCCTTTGAATATCAGCCTTAAGCTATTCATGATGGATGTGTCTCTATCATAAGAAGTGCCTACACCTCTGCCTAAAGGGCAGGCTGAGCTCATATAAGCAGCTGCAATAAATTTTTTTTAACTTTTGCCTCATAAAGATGGTACTTCTACTCAGATGGCTTATGGATATATCACATTGAAACATCAGTTCTCATACAATCACTGGTTAAGGAACACTGAACTCAGTCTGTATTTTGATGGGTGACTACTTTGAAATACCAGTTGCTGTAAGCTTAGATATGCAGGTGGTATAATGGATAATGTCTCCAAATTGGAAATCGAAGAACTGAGTTCTAATGCCCATTGGTTTCTTTATATTCAATTAAATGCAAATACCTATGAGAAAGATATGAATCTAACTCTTTACTCTCTGTTATGGGTTAATTAGTAGAAAAGGAATCAGTAAGTTATGTCAAAAACATTCTTACAAACCAAAAAATATTTTCTGTCTTTAAATAACCCACAAAGGTTTGATAAGCCATAAAAAAATAAACAAATCTACTTAGATAATGATTCCACCAGAAGTGTTTTAGTATAATATTGAGCATTAAATGGCAGGCCTTTACACTGTTGTTCTACAGTTGGCCAGTACATCTAAACTCAAAGTGTCTTATCCATAGTCAAATAGACAGAATACGTTACTAGAATGGAAAATGACAGCTTACCTAAGCAGGTGAGTTACCACAAGGTAAATGTCCAACACACAAAACATAAAAGAAATGATCCTGAAACTCTTGGTACTGATGTGGAAAGCTGCAAAGCATTGACAGAAAAATCAAGCATTGTGAAGGGAAATGCAAGGCATCCAAGGTCATATGGATTAATCTAGAAATGTCCTCTTAGAAAGCAGGACATGACCTCAGACTCATAATTTTCAACCTGAAATTTCCCAAGCCCTATTTCCTCTTTATTTGCTCTAGAAATTTAAAGCTCTCTCTTTCTGATGTTAAGTATAAGTGTCCTTTTTGTTTCCATTTTCTCTGAGTTTGTTGTTGTTCACGTTTGGTCCATGGTATTCTCAGCATTCTTGTGTAGAACCTCATTTCTTTTCTGCAGTTACAAGGAGATCATCCAGCATTCACTGCCTTATAGAAGAACCAATATTACAGAATTCACTACTTTTTTTAGGGGTAGGGGTCTAATGAAATTTTCCTGTTTCTTAATACTTAGCTTTCATAAGGCAATTTTCATTATCCCAATGTGCCCTCAGATTTCAGTGTTACACTTTCTTTTGTTAAAACACTTCCAAGATATTTAAATTATTGTGCTTGTTTGATTTTGGTATCTCCAATTTGTAATTTGCATGTTGGGCTGTTCCTCGTGATATTAATTATATATTCAACCCTTCTTGCTATTAATATTTAGTCCTTCTGTAAGAGTTCTTGTAGTTTTCTTTCAGTATAATTACTAAACAGAAAAGCCATGCAATAAAAAAAGAAAAGCCATGGAATTTTCTGAGTTTTACATAAAGACCAAAATTACCATGCAAGTAATGAAACACCATAATACTTATATAAAAGAAAAATATGAAGCTGTTTTTGTGTGTACATGAAAATTGAAAACAATCAACTCTAAGGCCATGTCAAAAAAATTGATAGGCAAATAGTTATAATGTTTGTATGTGAAATTTGTTTGCTCTTTGATGTCAGTCATGTTTTTTTTATCTGTGTGTGTGGGGGGTAAAGAACATACTTAAGCCTTTTGTGTGCAATCAGTGACGAGTTTGGAGCCAAGATGATTATGAGTAATAAAATTTTACATTTTTTTATATTGCAGTTCAAGATTTTGGTTGTTCCAAGAAAAAAATATACTTTCCTTATATTATTAGATTAACATCATCCTCACCATTTTTTTCTTTCCTCTATGGCTTATGCTCTTACTCTTATAACAGCATTAAACATATAATAATAATAATAATAATAATAATAATGTTGCATTTTAAGAAAATGGAAAGAAGAGAAAAGTTTTTTGTTTTTTTCAGGTCATATCTGAATTTAAATAGCCTATTAAAATTGTGCTTGGCCTTCTTTTCATTAGATCACATGATCATTACCCCCTAACTATACCTCTTAAATAATAGACTATTCCATTTTGATTGCATCAAAAAAAGTGGAAAAGACATGACTTAGAAAGATAGAAATGTTTAATGGCAGTTTCAATGAAATGGAAAAAAATAATGACTTGCATTCATATTTATGATTGTTATTGCAATACCTTTTTAAAGTTATTAAACTCAAATATTTATTGATGTGATAGAGGAATTTCTACACATATTTTATTGTCATAGGAATTGCCATGTGATTATTCATTTAAAAATTTTCATCAGAAAATTCATATATGAAAACCATGAAAGTTTCACTGGTCTTTCTAGTTAACATTAATATCTGAAGAAAATTTTTATATATTCATCATAGAAATACCAAAGATTTTATACACACACAAATATAAAAATATATTCCATAACTAATAATGTAACAAAGAACAGAAATTTTTTATATACTTTTTAAGAGTTGCCATATTAGTAAAATAATGTCTTTTTGTAAGATTTCAAATCCATCTCTGTAAATAAGTAACATTGATACAAAGTTCAACATCTCTGTTGCCTCAGGTCTCCATCTGTGAGGAGAATGATAAGCATTCACTGCTATATATGAGGATGCATATTATCAACTTAGCACTCTTTTCTTCATTTCTAATGAAATTTTCCTATTTTTTACTTTGTTTAGCTTTTGAAAGGCATTTTTGGCTATTCTAAATCACCTTGAGATTATATTAACATTTTCATCATCTGTTAAAGTATTTTCACATTTTTAAACTTCTCTACTTGTTTATCTGGACTGGAGCAAGTCAAGCCCATCACATATATGTCTGTAGATTTGAAGCCATGTTTTATCAATGTCAATGATATAAAATATCACCTATGGTTTTTTAAGTGTTTGTTATATAATAATTTTTGTTCTGCCTTTTGAGATATAGCCCTCAACTGATCTATATCCTCTTGGAAATTCCATACGAATTACCAATAATTTTATTATATGAACAGGGTGTATCAAAAATACATTTAGAAATATTGGGGTCATATTCATGACATGAAAACAAGGTAAAACGTCCATATAGACATGTGTTCAAAAGACCATTGTTGTACTTCATCAAAATCTACACATAACAAATGTTCAAAATGTCCCCTGCTTCCTTCTACACATATATGCACCTGTTGGATTAGGCAGAAACTTTTAAAAGCTCTCACATGGTATTGAATGGTTTTTGAAGGCCCCCATGACATATTGATGAAGTGTCGCTGCATTATTAATCTCTGCTGCATAAACCAATTGTTTTAGGTAGCCCCATAGATAAAAATCCAAAGAATTAAAGTCATGGGAATGTACAGAACCACATGCATCTTCATATTAGCAGGGGTACATCCTCTAGCAGGTCTGGAAGTGTGTTTGAAACAAAGTCCCTGTAAACAGCTCCTGTAAGACATAATGGGAGAAGATATGGAGCTAACAAACAGTCACCTACAATACCAGCCCACACATTAATTGTAAATTAATGCTGGTGTCTAGCCTGTATTGACCTATGGTGATTTTGATCTGCTCACAAATTTTGTTGTGTAAATTTGTTATTCTATCTCTCCCAAATGTTGCCTCATCCATAGACAAAACTGAAAAGACAAACAACAGATCAGCAGTTTGTGCAATAACAATCTGAAAAAGTCCTCTCATGGTGAGAGATCAGAGGGTAAAAGACCCTGCACAGATTACAAAAGATATCGATACGGGAGCTACTCTTGAAGCAACCCTCCATGCAGTACTGAGATATATGACATGCTACTGCCACTTGATATCTGCTGTTACCTAGATCATCTCTGACAGCCTGTAGAATGAGTTCTTCATGGTCAGGTGTATGAGCAGATCTTGTTTTTCTTTTCTAGTTTGCGGTGCCACTGGTCCTGTCTCAGCAATGTAACACTAAACAGCAGCAAAGGTTGGTCGACTCAGCTGCCTTCACTCTGTAAACACAATCTGATACAGTTGTGTTTTTGAACAGAATTTTCCTTAGGGATTCTTGTAGATTATGGATTAATAAATGTTTTATGCTACTATGTTCAGATATGTGAAAATTTTGGTTGAAAATACAGGAATTCTGTATAAATCACATTATCAGAAACGTCTCACTATTTGAGAGGGCCTCTGTATATCAAACAACTCTCTTCTGTCATCAACCTAAGATTATTTAATAGTGGAAATGGAAAGTTGAAGTTTTTAAAAATAGAACAATACTCATGTGAATCCCAGATGCACATCATGTGAGACCTTGGACTGACCACTCCTTTTACAAAAAACAACACAAGACAATTTACAATGTAACAGTCAAAACATGAGTGGAAAAAAACAAGACCAGAGACAATACACCATTGAAAATGTCTATACAAGTGGCCAAAAACATTATGGACAGTTTTTATATTCCTTAACTCCTTCAATATGGAAAAAATGTTAGGATGGTGTTAAAACTTAAGTAAAAAATTAATTTAATCTTCTTTGTAAGCTTCCTTGAAAAATATACATATATATATATACATACATACATACATACACATACATATATATATATATATACGTGTGTGTATGTATATGAATACACACACACACACACATATATATATATATATATATATATATATATATATATATATATATATATATGCACAGACTGAAACAAGTTTGTGTGTGTATATATAAACAAGACCTGCTTAAGAAGCAGTAATGTTTATCAGTTGCTCTTGATTGGGTTAAGACATGTTGACTCTATACCTCATCGCACCAAAAAGAAATCTATTTTCTTCACTGAGTAGTAGCAAGAATACCTAAAATAGCTGTCACCCAAGAGGAAGACGCCAAGAGATCAATGTGGAAGAAGTGACAAATCACCAGCTGTAACCTTGCACTGTTCAGACCATATTACTCAAAACGTGATTAATTAAATTTTTCACAAGATAAAGAAAATAAGTGCCAGACACTGCAAAGCATTAAAACGCATCAACATGCCAATAAAGGAGAAGAATAGCAAACAATGCTGGTTCAGTTATAATCAAATCACATTTCCCATGGGTTTTATAACCACAAAGTAACACATACATTGTTAGCTTTGCCATGTAGCCACATGAAATTGGATGTACAGGTGGTGTAATTGATAGAGCCACAGAATGAGTAATTGGAAAGCCAAGTTCAAATTTCAGTCAGGTTTGTTACAGTTCACTGAGATGCAAATACCCTTGGGAAATGTTAGAATCCATCTCCTCCCCTCAAATCTGGGTTAATTAGAAGAACTTGTATCAGGAAAAATTGTTAAGGCTCAAGTAACTTGTTAATGCATTCACTAAGAAAGAATTATTCTTACAATCCAAATTATGTTCTGGTTTTGGATAATCCAAAGAAAGATTGATAAGCCATAAAAAACAAATCTATAAATAAATCAACATAGGCATTTGAATATAACAAAACTTTTTATTGTACAATCTGAAAAGGAAAATGGCTCCTCCATTTTAATGGATATATTTTAGCCATCACGGTCAATTGCAATTCCCATCACCTATCAAGGTCATAGGGGCAACACCTGTACTGCAGCCACAGGAGACATGGTCTTTCTTGGGAAAAATAGCCTGATGGAGCCCAGCACTCTCCAGACTAGTTTTGAATTCAGAGTTAATTTCTCCTAGGCTGATTGCCACCCAAGGGTAAAGAAACCAGTCTATCCTTCTATTTACCCATAACTGGTGGGGAGAAGATAATTTATACCTTTCCCAAGGGCATTAGTGAATATAATGGATCCGACTGGAATTCAAACTCTGATTCCTCAATCTGAGTTGCTATCCATTACTCTACTGTGTCTCATTTTTTCTTTTTCTAGCCATACTAACATATATATTTTATTTTTACTAATGTTCACCCAATACAAGGTCCAAGATCCACTTAAGGTAGAGATTTACTGAATGAAGTGTGTGATAAAAATATAGTTGTTGTCATTGTTCTGCTATCTATTCACATGAGCTCATTAAATAGGTTCCTTACCATTTTTCTTATCTTTAGTGTGTACTGTGTGTGTTAAATTCTCCAAGTCCTCTTTTCTCATTATGTTTCCAAAGAATTTCAGCTCTTTCTCATTGTTAGTATTATTTTCCTTGTAATTCCTATTAAAAATTATAATGGGAACAGTTATCTTCCCCTACTTTACACATTCCAAAGAACGACTGCTTTGGAGAACAGATTTCCAACTGACTTGAACACTACAATTATTTAACCGCTTTAAGTCCTTGACCTTGATCCCTGTCCTTCTCTTTATCCTTTTCCCAAACACTCCTCTTTACTCTTACTCTCACTCTCACTAACCCCTTGCATGCTAGTGGCACTCCTGCCTTGCTTGGGGCAACTGCTTTAAAAAAATGTAAAAGAAAAAAGTCTTGTGTTAATCATTATCTTTCCTTCATATCCTTATAAACTTCAGTTCTTCCAACATTCTCTTACACTCATACAACAACCTAATTCGATAAATCTCTACCTTGAGTGGCTCTCGGGTCTTACATTAAGTGAAAAAATCAGTAAATCAATGTATATCTTCTTTAATCTGCCTTGCTGCTTTTTAAGAGGCAATCATGGCTCTTAACTTTCTGTCCTTGGTAGCTAAACATTGAAAGTCATATTTTCACAAAACAATATTTTACATGAGAACTTTTTCAATGGAATTTAAAAGTTTTATATGTTTTTTATACAACACTACTTTGTCATCAGTAAGGTAGATCTGGTTATGTATACTATCTTTTTTGTAGCTGTATCTTTAAAGGATCTATTTTCAATAAACTTCCCTTAAAAATTGCTTCATGTAATATTAAGTGTAACTGCATCAAGTTGTAACTATATTGTATATTAGACGAGGTTATTCAAATGGAGTTTCTGCCTGCTTGTCCTGGTTTTACTTATCAATCATTTTGCATCTGCAATGTTATTGGTACTGATCTAATATCTCAGCTTTACTCACTTTACTACCACTGTAATTTACCTTCCCTGAACCATGTCTATAAATGTTTTCATGGTAATTTTTTAGATGTGCTTTCCTCTTTGGCATCATGACATCATGAATTTAAGCACAGCACCAGATTGGCAGCGGTGTCTCCTCATTTTGCTGTTGAAATTGTTGCATATAAGTGTAAGTTCTATGCTAACTCAATTATGGAATAAGCTTCTTGCTTTCCTGTCAACTATGATCTTCAAAAATTTAAATGCAATGTCTTCTGTCTCCATGAATCCAGTTCTTTTATTGTACTCTCTGTTTCTTTCACACTCACTAACCCCTTGTATCTTAGTGGCTTTACTGCCTGGGTTGGGGCGAAATGATTAAAGCAATAAATAAATCAAACCTCTGAATAATCAACAATTGTATAATACAAAATCTAGGTAATGATCAGTTTCAGAAATAGCTAAGTAAAAAAGAAATTATGAACAGTGAAAAAGCTTCAATATGATTTTTTTTAATTGTTAAAACACAAAATGGGCTAAATTTAAAAATGCAGTCGGAGCTGTAATTATAAATTAAATTCTAATTATTGCCAAATAATGAGTAACTTTTAATTCAAAGTCATCACAAACTGCAAACTGGCTCATTAAGCATTCATTAGAGAGCAGGTTTGTTTTGTAAGTTTTTGAAATTAAGTTGAAATTTTATTTAGTAATTTGGAAATGTGTCATTCTTCCTGAGATTTTATGCCAATTAAATGCTATATATATATATATATATATATATATATATATATATATATATATATATGTGTGTCTGTCTATATCTCCGAGATGAGATGTCATGATTATTTACATCATTCACTGTTGTCCTCAATTTCATTGCCATATCCACAACATTTCAGCCGTTATACACTCCAGACTTCTTCAGGTGATTGGACTTTCAAACCAAATCCTTTATTTTGTCCACCAGAGTAGATTGTTCTAGTTCCATGGGCCATGTCTCAGTTATTTCCCTTTAGATATATATATATATATATATATATACATATATCTCAGCAGCAGTAATTCTATTAAATGTTTAATAGAATTATTGCTGCTAAAATATATACCTCATATATATATATATCAGGTCATCCCATAAGTTCTGTCCGAATTTTAACTTTTTGTTAAAATGAACAAAATTTAAAGAGTATTTTATAATGTCTAATGGAGCTGAACATTATTTTTGTTTCGTAGCTTACAGAATCATTTGGAAGAAACAGCTTTTGTAACACAGGAAGAGGTTAAAACTGACATTTGTGAGTTCTTCAAATCAAAGCCAAAAGAATTTTACAGTAATGGAATTAGTAAGCTTGTTAATAAATGGAAGGAAGTCATAGATAATCAGGGAAAATACATTGTTGATTAAATGTGTACTTAAATGTAACATTTGGTCACTTGTTTTCTTTATTCAAAATTCGGACAGAACTTATGGATGACCTGATATATATATATATATATATATATATATATATATATATATATATATATATCAAATAAAAAGAAAAAACAGTCAGATTTATGATCCAGAGTTTTGTATCATTTATTTTTAAAAACAGTCCTCACTAGACCGTAGAGCATAATATTATAATTATTATTTAAAAATGAATACATAATTTTAAATCGTAATTATATATATACATATACGCATACACAGATACACTCTGTAACTCAAAAAATGTATTCCCATTTTGATCCTTCTGCAGTAATAATTCAAGCAAGTAAAACCAACAATATCAAATTTAAATAATCCATCTGGAGACAGTATTTATTATAAATGCTGGCTTGTAAATATACTTGTTTATAGAGTCTTGTTTTCAGATTTATGTCAGTTATAATCCAGACATCGCTCACAATGCAACATTATGGAATCACAAGCAGCAATCAACATTTTGATAGGTATTTGACTGCATTTTTGCTCAGTAGAAAATTCAATTGTAGTGATTGTCACTGGCTTCGTAGTGTAGACTTTAACTTTCAAGTATCCTCACAAGGAAAAGTCTAAAGTGGGTCAGGGCTGGTGAATAAGGATATTCTACAGAAGCTCATCTTCCAATCTATTTGTTTGACAAAATTTCATTCAGTTACAATTGTACATTATGATGATATTGTTGTGGTGCTCCAGTTTGTAGAAAAATGAAATTCTCATCTCCCAAAACGTCTCTAATTCTTGGTATGATAGACTATTGCAGTGCTAGTGTTAGTGTGTATACATTTTTTGGGACATGCTGTGAGTGTGTATGTGCCTTTTTTTTGTGTGTATATATATATATATATATATATATATATATATATATATATATATATATATATATATAAATATAAATAAATAATGATTTTTTTGCTTTTTTTTTCATTTATTTTTTAAAGTGTTTTTTTTGTCCCTGTCTTCAAAAAAAGTTTAAATCCAGCAAATCTCAAAAAAGCCCTTCAGGCATCAATTTTTTTTTTTATTCAGGATGATGGCTAAACTTATTAAACTTTGATAATGTATTTTTTTTTATTAAATTTGATAAACTATTGGTAAAATGTCAATATTATGAGCAGTAGTTATCTTGTATATAGCAGCACATTAAACTATGTTGATCATTAACCTGTTGATCATATATTTGGCTTATGTCTATATCACATTGAAACACCTGTTTTCTTCTGATCACTGAATGTAAGT